>APFE031686624.1:87114-101329 GCA_000404065.3 Pinus taeda
GTCGACCATGCTTCCCACCATTACTGGACACATCAGGCAGTGCAGACCAAGTTCAGCAGATGGAGGAACTCAACGCAATGGGGACCATTGCTTCCTAAGGGGGGAGGAATGATCCAGGTGGATGTTGGTGGCCACCACCTATCCCATTTGGACCCCCACAATTGTCTCTTTCAGCATTTTCAGTTTCCTTAATTGTAGCACAACTTACTATTTTTAGCAGTTTTTTTTTTGGGTCTGAACTTCCGGAGCCGTTTTGAGGCCCTAAACGACGTTTTCTGGGAAATCTGCAGGGGCAACATGGGTCATGGACCGATGTTGCCCTTCCAACAATGGTAGTTCTCGGATAGATCTTTCTAACGAGCTATCATACGCGTCAAACGGAGATCGTATGCCAAAGTTACGACCCCGGGAAATTGATGTACCAATTTACCCAAAACCGGGCCCACAATTTGGCGTTTCATCTTCTAAGGGTCGGTTTTGGAATGTGAAGGGTTTTCCATTGTTTCTCAATAATAAATAGGCCTTCGAGCCTCATTGTAACACAAGTTCGGAACAGTTCAGAGACATGTAGCCGCACATCTCTTCTCAGAGATAAGCTACCATCGTCCTAGCTGGTTTATTTCCAATTCTGGTTGTAAGCATATTTCAGTATTTTCCATTAATGAAATGAAGTGTTATTTCCGCTACATCTCTTTATTTATGGTTATCGCATCTCTGGATTTATGGTTATCTCTGTAATCTATTGCGTTCCTATTTAAATCCGGATCAATGATTTTTACATCCAAACTATTGATATTGATGATTATTTTCTTGAAGATTAGAATTTTTGTGTCAAGATTGTAAAACATGGTTAACTATTCGAAACCAACAATGGTAGTGAAGAAGGTAAAACATGGTTAACTGTTCAAAACCAACAACGATAGTGAACTGTAAAATCTTTTTGCACAATATGTTATGAGTTATTTAACTCTTTTTATTTAAGATTATTAACAAATTTTTTTATTATTTTTATTAAGTTAAACATTTAATTGTGATTAAATAGCTACCTGATAGGTGTTTTGTGTCCCTATGATGAGTTTGGCTAGACAAATTTAACCAATCACATCTTTCAATTTTCATCCTCCTCAACCTAATCATTTTTTACCATCATTTTTTACCACAGGTGTAGCTCAAATTCGAGGGCTCCGCTTGGGTGAACTCTCTGTATTTGGCCGAGTATAATTTCTAAATTCAATATATTGAATTGTATAAGAGCGTATGGACTTCTAGAAAAACCTCTATATGCCAATTGGCCAAAGTTCCATTGCTTAGAATCTGCGATAAACACTTCTGCTGAGGGTGTCACGTGATTCTATTCACAGTCAGACTATCTCAATATAGATTCTTCAACCCAAATGTTTCTGCTGGAACTACTACACACCTACATGTGGACTCTTAGTTAGAGCATGGGACTACATGCAAGATTCCATCTGCATGATTTACTCCTTGATTTGCTCCTTCTTTAACTCCACAACTGGTTAGTTCTTCTGCATGATTTACTCCCTGATTTGCTCCTTCTTTAACTCCACAACTGGTTAGTTCTTCTACATGATTTACTCCCTGATTTGCTCCTTCTTTCACTCCGCAACTGGCTAGTTCTCTCTGGAACTTGTTGTAGGTGTTGAGTCTTCTCATTGATCACCACTATGGTGCATTACTTTGGGATCTTCACCCAGTAATGCTATATCATGAGAATTGTAACCTATTTTCTAACGAACCATTCTTTTGTTCTTACAATTTTCTTTTAGTGTTTTTGCTCTGCAAAGTTGTGTGTTCAACCTTTACTAGCTAGATTCATATGTGCAGGTTTTCTAACACATTTACATGGTATCAGAGCCCATAGGTTGTTAGATAAAAGGTGCACCAATACTTTATTTTGTAGGTATTATAGCTTAGAGATCGGAGATCGACAAAAAAATGGAGTTTCCCAAAGCACTGATCCTAACACCATACAACTATCACGAATGGAAGGACCAAATGGCTCGATACCTTCATCATAAAGGGTTGTACATGATTACCATGGCTACAAAAGTGGAACCCACTTCAGCCATAGAGAAATCCAAGTACCTCTACCATGTGGATGAGGCCCACGGGTCCATCTGCATGTGCATCTCTCCAGAGTTGCAGTTTCATCTATCTCCCTGCAATACTCCCAATGAGATTTGGAAAAAGGTTGAAGAACTCTACGGGAAATAGGATGAGATGAAAGGACATCTGCTCGAAGTGGTGTTGTTGTCATTGGATCCACGGAACTATGACAGAATTCAAGACTTCTTCACCAAATATAATGATCTATTGTTGCAACTCAAGGGTTGTGGAATTGACAAATCCAAGGAGGAGAGTCACAAAGTTCTCTCTATTATGTCGAAGCTTGGACCAGAATACTCCATCTTTGTGTCTACATTTCATTCAGTAAGGCTCGCAATAGGTAAATCCTACACTATGCCTTCTCTCAAATAATTTATGGAGTCCCTTATTTTTGAGCAAGATAAACTCATTGGCATGGGGAAAATCAAACCTCCAAAAGTGCATGCACTTGCTGTGCATGATGGCAGCCACAATAAAAATCACATATCTGATTCAAATCAGAAAAATCAGCTGCAAAAAGACAAGGGAAAAACACATTCCCATCCAAAGAAGGAAGGGTACACCAAGCCCTTCAATGACTCCTCCGGCTCAAGAAAAGAGAAAGGGAAGAAAGGAAACATATGCACCTACTGTCAAAGAGGATTCCATCCAGAATCCTCTTGCATGAAGAAACAAATTGACCAAATGGTAGAAATCCTTCAGAAGCACAACCTTGGGGACCACATTCCTCAGGGCGCCAAGAAGAAAACTGAGGATCTGCCACAAGGGAAAGGTAACAATTTTCATGCTTTAGTTGCAATTAATTCTTCCCCTAATGCATGAATTATAGATTTTGATGCATCACATCATATGGCCGCTGCAAAGGAAGTCTATTCCTCTTTGGATGCATGCAAAGGACCTCCCATCCTCATGGGAGATGACTCACCTATTGAGGTCACCGGAAAAGGTCGAATGGAACTTTTACACGGAAGCTTTGAACATGTGCTTCATGTTCCAAAACTTTTGGTAAACCTGCTTTCAGTTTATCAGATCACTCATTCCAGCACCAGAAAGAGAGTGGAATTCACTCCAGATGCAGTGAACATATATGACCTACATAGCAGCTCCAAAATTGCAATTGGTGAGGTAAACAATGGATCCAGATTGTATACATTTTCTGAATTTATTGAATCTGAATCCTCCTTATTACTTACACATGCTGATGATAGTAGTAGGCTTTGGCATGAGAGGTTTGGTCACTTAAATTACAGGTATATGCAGTAGCTAAGCAAGAATGAAATGGTGGAAGGCTTGCCAAATATCAGTTTCTCCAAAGGAGTTTGTGAAGGGTGTGTCCTTGGCAAACATCCTAGAGAAAATTTTGACATTGGCAAGACTCACAGAGCATCCTCTCCTCTAGATATGATCCATAGTGATCTCGTGGGGCCTTTTCCTCATCCTTCCATCAACAAAGCAAGGTATGTGCTTACATTTATTGATGATTTCTCACAGTATACTTGGGTGTATCTTCTCAGGGCCAAATCTGGAGTTTTTGCACACTTTGATGATTTCAAAGCACTAGTTGAAACACAGCCAGAGAGAAAGATCAAAGCCCTCCGTACAAACAATGGGGGGGAATATGTTAACACAGCACTTCGAATCCTTTGTCTTCAGTCTGGCATACAGTTGCAGTACACAGTTCTATACACTCCACAACAGAACGAAGTTGCTGAGAGAAAGAATCGATCTCTCAAAGAGATGGCTTCCTACATGTTGCATGCTAAGTCACTACCTCATAAGCTATGGGCTGAAGCACTTAATTGTGCTAACTACATCCAGAATAGATCTCCTCATAGGTCTGTCAAGGATCAAACCCCCTTTCAGGCTTGGAGCGGCACTAAACCAGAGGTTACCCACTTTCGTGTTTTCAGCTCCCGAGCATGGGCCAGGATCCCCTCTGAAAAGAGGAAAGCTCTTGATCCACAGAGCATTGAGTACACCTTTGTTGGATACCCTGATGGTGTGAAGGATACCAGCTCCTGATTTTCTCTACAGACAAGATCATCATTGAGCGAAGTGTCAAATTTGAGGAAAGTCTCTCGCATGCACCTCAATTGCCACATGCAGACACCTTTTATCTACCTCATGTCCGAGATTATGACTTAGTACACTCAGATGCAGGTACAGAGCATGTAGATGCCGAGGTAGATCATGCAAATGCAGAGACAAAGTCTTTAGATACAAATCTAGTGCATGCTTATGATGATCCACATCTAAGCCCAGATCGGGCTTCCAGCAGTGAATCATATTCCCCTGTCATAAATCAAAGAACAAGGAGCTTACATGAGATATATGCACAAGACCACCTAGTTGCTAGAAATGGTCTTGTGGTGAATAATTATGATCTACAGAGGAATAGCTCAGAGTTTATTGAGCCTCTTCTTGCCCTCACTACCACTGACCCATCGCCATCCTGGCATTGTCATTTGGTTCATTCTTCTGATCCACAGTCTTATGTTGAGGCTGCTGGGCATCCATCTTAGGAGTTTGCCATGGAGGAGGAGTATAACTCCCTCCTCGAGAACCAAACCTGGGATTTGGTCCCCCTTCCTTCAGGAAGAAAACTTGTCTGATCCAAATGGGTCTACAAGACCAAGAGTGTTGCAAATGGGCAAATCACCAGACGGAAAGCAAGGCTAGTAGCCAAAGGCTTCCAACAAGTGCATGGCATTGATTATGACAAGACCTTTGCTTCAGTAGCAAAGATGGATTCCATACACCTTACACTTGCCATTGTAGCTGCCCAGGGGTGGGAAGTACATCAAAGGGATGTGAAGAATGCCTTTCTTCACGGAGACCTATCTGAGGAGATCTACATGGAGCAGCCACATGGTTTCATTCAGGATTCATCTTTGGTCTACAAACTGAAGAAATCTCTCTACGGCCTTAAGCGAGCCCCGAGAGCTTGGTATGCGAAGATGGATTCTTTTCTCTTATCACAAAACTTTGAAAGATGTAAGTCTGATCCGAATGTTTACATGCTCAGGACACATGATTCTCTTCTTATCTTAGTTTTTTATGTGGATGATCTCCTAATCATCGGCAGCTCAGCTTCAGCCATTGCTACAGTCAAGAGGGCCTTACATGATAGGTTCTTGATGACGAACATGGGTCCATTACACTTCTTTCTTGGTCTTGAGATCAACAAGGATGCCACAGGCATTAAACTGTCTCATGCTAAGTATGCACGGGATCTCCTCGAGAGATTTCGCATGACTGACTGCAAGCCAACACCGACTCCTTTTCTGTCTAAGGTCCGCCTTGAGGATGGAGGTGACACTCCATTAGTTGACAGCACTCTCTACTAACAACCAGTGGGGAGTTTATTGTACCTCATCCACTCCGAACCAGATCTCTCATATGTAGTAGGGGCAGTTTCCAGATACATGCAAGAGCCACATGAGCTACACTGGAATGCTGCCAAGCGCATCCTTCGATATGTGCAGGGCACCATCACCTTCAGGATTCACTATGCAACAGGCACTACATTGAATCTCCTTGGCTTCACAAATTCTGATTGGGCGAGAGACAACATTGATCGCAAGTCCACCTCCAGATATTCACTCAGTCTAGGATCTGGCCCTATCTGTTGGTCAAGCAAGAAGCAAGATGCTATTACTCTCTCTTCAGCTGAGGCCGAGTACAGAGGAGTAGTCAACATCACCATTTAGGCTCTATGGCTACAACACTTCCTCACTGAGTTGGGCATCCAGTTCCACCAGCCCATTGTCATCTGGTGTGACGACCAGAGCACTCTCAAATTTTGCAAGGATCTAGTACAGTGACAATGGACAGATCATATAGAGATCCATATGCACTACATCAGAGACTTAGTACATGATTGGGTCATTGATTTGTAGTTCCGTCCTTCAGCAAAACAAACTGCAGACATCTTCACCAAGACATTCACTGAGCAGAAGTTTCACTCTTTGTGCATTCGTCTTGGAGTGAAGGACACAGTTGCTTAGCAACTGTCTTTCTTCCTCTTTTCTTTTGATTACATTGTATTTTAAGGGAGGGTTTTTCCCATGAGGTTTTCCCTCTTTCCTCAATTTTAGTACAAGTTGCATTGTATTTTGGGTGACCTTTAGCCTTAGTTGCTAGGGCCCATTTTCTATTTTTCCCCATAGTGGTGTTCACGGGGGGTGTTGGAACTACTACACACCTACATGCAGACTCTTAGTTAGAACATGGGACTACATGCAAGATTCCTTCTGCATGATTTACTCCTTGATTTGCTCCTTCTTTAACTCCGCAACTGGTTAATTCTTCTGCATGATTTACTCCTTAATTTGCTCCTTCTTTAACTCCGCAACTCCTTAGTTCTTCTGCATGATTTACTACCTAATTTGCTCCTTCTTTCACTCCGCAACTGGCTAGTTCTCTTCGGAACTTGTTGTAGGTGTTGAGTCTTCTCATTGATCACCACTATGGTGCATTACCTTGGGATCTTCACTCAGTAATGCTATATCATGAACATTGTAACCTATTTGCTAACAAACCATTCTTTTGTTCTTTCAATTTTCTTTTAGTGTTTTTGCTCTGCAAAGTTGTGTTCAACCTTTACTAGCTAGATTCATTTGTGCAGGGTTTCTAACACATTTACTGTTTCCACCCTCTATATGTATAACCCGATTGACCTTTCAAAGTTAGTACTTTCCATACCACCCGATTGACCTTTCAAAGTTAGTACTTTCCATACCACTGATATTGAGCAATGCAAGATACCATTCTCTCTCTTAAAGTTGTTAGATACACTTGTGAAATGACAAGTCAATGGGAGCTTGCAAAGAACACAAAGAAACATAGTTACAGCAATGTTATGAAAGATTTTTTTTGGCTTTTTATGATTAAACCTAATGTGTAGAGTAAAATCATAGTAATATAAAGAACTATTAAATATTAAGAAAGATCAAATTTTTTAAAAAAATACAAAATTAGAAAATAAAAATCATACCAATTCACTTTTTAAACTTTCTTTGATTTTAAATCAAGACCCATAAGTAAAATAAATTTATACTAATTAGAAAAACAAATCAAAATAATATTAAAACTAAATTAAATACCCTTAACTAATCCATTTAAATTCTCTTATTTAATATACTTAACTAAAAAAAATTTAATATTCTATTAATAATAACAAATTTATTTTAAAAAAACTAACTCAATAATAGTTAATATTTTAAGGAAACCCGCATTACAATTATGCATGATTGTGAAAAAGTTTATACCCTATTTATACTCAAATATAAAATATATTAATAGTGAAAACTTTCACTCTTACATTTAAATACATTATGCAGAGAACCAAACATTTTGTTGTCATTTTGCAGTCAGATTTCAAAATTTTCAAATTCGGCCCTACCAAAATTACACAATTCTAGCCCTTCAAGTATATTCAATTTAGAAATTTTTGAGATCTCCAAATCAAATTACAATCACTTTTATCCGTCACATGCAGAACCTCCGAATCATATTGAATGCATGCATTTCTTCCAATTATCGAAGCTTCTGAAGCTTACCACCATACCAAGAGTACTGAGAGCTTCAGAAGCTTCTGAAAAACTAAGAGTACTGAGAGCTTCAGAAGCTTAAAAAAAGGAAATGGATGCCGATCACCATACCAATCCTCTTACCACTTCTCCACTGTAAGCCTAACAATACTGTTTGTTGTTTATAACATTATTATAAAAATATCCTCCTACCAGGGCCTTGATCCGCACGGCTTAACAACATATGCTACATGTTCCGATTCTGTATATCAAAGAAAGATACTACAAGTTTCTCAGGTAAACAGAAAATAGATTTATTATATTGGTTTCAAATCTTTAAAGGAACATGTGAAAGCTCAATTCAAGAGTAATTCAAGAGAAGAAGACTGAGGATAAGAATCCATTTCGGAGTCTTATAAAAGAAAAAAGAAAATGCAAAAATTGTGATGCAGACAGACCAGAATGCGATTCCCCTGCTTATAAAACCCTAGACCTATTTAAAAGAAATCGTCGAAAGAGGACCCAACTCTAAGCGCTGGTGAATTTTGTAACGGCCTTAGTACCCTCAGACACAGCGTGCTTGGCGAGCTCCCCCGGAAGAACGAGTCTTGCGGCTGTCTGGATCTCCCGGGAAGTAATAGTTGGTTTCTTGCTGAGGCGAGAGAGTCTGGATGCCTCGTTCGCCAATTTCTCAAATAAATCATTGATAAAACTGTTCATGATTCCCATGGCGTTGTTGGAAATACCCATTTCCGGATGGACCTGCTTCAGAACCTTGAAGAGATAGATCTTGTACGTCTCCACACTTTTCTTGTGCTTCTTGCTCTTTTTGTCTCCTTCCTTTACTACCTTATTCTCCAACTTCGAAGACATCTTTTCTGTTGAAGGGGAATTCCCCGCCAAAGGCTTTTTCCCAGCCATGGGCCTCTTCTCTGCCTTCAGGACCATTGATGTCAAGGGCTTTTTGCCAGCCATGGGCCTCTTCTCTGCCTTCGGGGCCATTGATGTCACTCTCGTGACTCGAACCTGACACCACACAAAAGACTGGGTGTTGCTATATCTGTGAAAAGGAGAAGCGTCTATGCAAAATGAAAGCAGGAGGCCGTTTCTTTAAATAGGGATTGGAGTGTCTTTCCTATGGGCTCATCTCTAGCGCCACGGATTGCTGATGTGGGGCAGATTCTAACGGTGGATTCAAACTTTGACTACAAATTAATTGGTGACTAGGTTACATACATTCATTTTAAAGGACCAAATTTCTTTTTATTCCAAAATCTTTTCACACTTAGATGCAAAAGTAGAAAGAATGAATTTAAGCTTATTTAATTATTATAATTATAATGATAAATATTCTTTTTTTTTGTTATTTTTTTTTAATTTTAGTTTCATTAATATTAATTTTAAAGTTAAAAGTTTTATTGATATTATAATTATTATTTATTTTATTTTGATTTTTATCCAATCAAAATGTTAAACATTATAACTTCTTTAACTTATCCACGGAATAAATTCCATGGAACTAAAGAATACCTCTTTCAAGAGTTCATGGTCACTTTAAAAGTTTTCTGCAATATCTTAACTATAAGTTTTTTTATTTTATGTTTTTGGAAGAGTAGTGTGATAAGCGATAAATAAATATTTGGAATAATAGTTTTGTTATAATTTAAGGATTGATCTTTTATTTTTATTTATTTTTGAAGGGTTTTGTTATAAATTATAAATAACTATTTGTATTTGAAGTGAAATGTTAATGGTGGACTTTAATGGGTTTTACTCCAATAATAGTTTTGTTATAAGTTAAGGATTGATTTTTTATTCACTTTTTAATTTCGAAGAGTTTTATTATAAGCTATAAATAAGTATTTTGAATATCAGGGCAAATGTTAAAGGGTTTCATTGGAATACGTTAAGGACGGATTTTTATTTTTCTTGGAATTTTGAAGAGTTTTGTTATAAATTATAAATAACTATTTTGAATATAATGTCAAATTTTGTTAGTTGGGATTTATTTTAAGATGGTTAAATTTTAAAATTCATAATAGTTGAGTGAGAAGTAAATCAAGTGTGATAGTTATATATATATATAACTATTTGAATATAATGTCAATTTTGGTTAGTTGGATTTTATTTTAAGAAAATTAATTTTAAAATCATAGTAGTTGAGTGAGAAATGCAATTAATTATGATGGTTATATATATATAGTATATATATATTCTTATTATGTATATATATTATAATATATATATATATGGTAAGTAATATATATCAATGTTTCCAACGTCCATATGTGTGTTTATTTTGTAACAAACTTTCAGAATTTTAGTTTAATTATTAATCAACCTAGATCCATTTTAACTCTCAATTTATTAAGAGCGGAGATATCAAATTTCTTGAGGTGCAAACTTCCCTTTTAGTGAAAAACTTCAAGAAATGTTTAAACCTAGAGAGATTTGATCCCTTTGGGAGATTGATATATTCAGAGTTAAGATGGATCTAAGTTGGTTTAATTATTAATTATTAATAATTTTAATTAATAATTTCATTTTTTACTTTTATCTTTATTTTTATATAATTTGACATAGTCCATGCAAAAATGTTATAAAATTAAATTGAAAAAATATATTTATAACATATTTTGATTGTGAAATGAGAGATGGTTTTTGGGCATGTGGTATTGATGAGCCATGATATTGGTATTGTAACAAAGTTAATAATATCCATGGTAAAGTTGGGGTGAATATCCATGGTTAAAAGTCTTTTTTATATTCTAAGTATTAAGTTTTTATGTTCTTATTAATGAAATTTAAATGTGGTTACAAAATTATTACTTCAATTTATATGGTAAAGTGGATCGTAATTTATAGTTACTATTTATATCTTATATGTCTTAATGTGATAGAGGGTTTAGATATATCTCAAAAATAATTATAATCTTTTTGTTTTTAGATTCAATTAAAAAAATACTATAAATTAAATTTAATTAAAATAATTTGATTGTGAAATGAGGGATGGTCTTTGGGCATGTGGTATTGATGAGACATGGTATTAGCCCATGGTATTGTAACAAAGCCTATTTATAACTAATAATATGTATGGTAAAGTTGGGGTGAATAACCATGGTTAAAAATATTGTTACATAGTAAGTTTATTATAAGTATTAAAGTTTTTATGTGCTTATTAATTAAATTTAAATATGGTTATAGAATCATTATTTTAACTTATAATGTAAAATGGGTCTTAACTTATAACTACTACTTATTTACTCTATATTGCGTTGTAGAGCTTATCTACACTACTTTTAACATTTTATTTACAAACTTTCTTACATTACACCTACACATCTACCCTATATTGGGTTGTAGAGTGCCTTTTGAAACAATAATAAGTTTTAACTTCCATAGTAGTATTCACATATCAACGGTTGACATTTATTATGCATTTTCTGTGTAATTAATTAAAAAAAATATTGAACATTAATTATGTTTTTTGGGCATGTGGGATTGGTAAACCATGGTATTAACCCATAGTATTGTAATAATGCATATTTACAAGTTAAGAACTCCATGGTAAAGTGACCATGAATCTTCATGGTTAAATTTTTTATCGCATGTCTTTTTAAGAGTATAAATGATGAACTCATATTTTTTTTTTGTAATTAACAATTAGAATAATTTACAATAAAGTTATAATTTAGTTATTTTATATGCTTCTTTCAATCTAGTAATGTGAGATGTCTAATGAGATAAGTGTTTTGACAAGTTTACCAGTGATTTAAATTATATGGTTGTGCTAGTTATCAATAATTGTTAAGTGGATTGTAGGATTTAACCTTCATATAATATTTTAGAATATTCTTAGTGCTAGTTACAGATCAAAAGTTGAGATTTATTTCAAAAATAGTTATGCCATTTCCATCAAATTGTTTGAATTATATGGTTGTGCTAGTTATCAATAATTTTTAAGTGGCTTTTAGGATTTAACCTCCATATAATATTTTAGAATATTCTTAGTACTTGTTACAGATCAAAGGTTGAGATTTATTTGAAAAATAGTTATGCCCTTTTCATCAAATTGTTTGAGTTGAGACTCTACAAACCAGTATAGGGGAGATGTGTAGGTGTAATGTAAGAAATTTTGTCAGCTTTTTTTAAATATCAATAAAAATATATAGGGGAGAGCCACCAGTACATGAACCCCTCCACCTCGGACCACAATAACGCCATGAAGTCATGCCTCATTCTCGTATGACACGTGGTGGTTGCATGCGTCCACCTGTCCACCGTACATGGTCACCAGTTCAACAAGGTTTAGGTAGTGTTTGGTATAGGTTAGGGTTTAGTCTTTGAAGCTTGTGTTTGACACTATACATTTCTATTTGGGTCTGGTTTTTGTTCGTTTACGTTGTAGGGTACTTATGCACTGCTACTTCAATGGTATTCATTGCCATAACTACCCTTGGCGCTATGGATAGTGGATTATTCAGTAGTTTGATGGTTGTGCTAGAGGTTTCTCGATTGTTACCATCCATTTTGTCTTGTTTATTAGGTTGGTTTTTCTTCCCCGATTGGTGTATTGGGTTGGGTATTTGTCTATGTTCGTCCCTACGGCAGATTTAGCTCGGCTTGATGTTGGATATGGCCGTTTCATGCTCTGAAGGGTTTTTTCAAGTTTTTATGTAAATTTATGAGCTTTTTGGTTGAATTTCGTTTGTTTTTTGTAGGTTTCGATAATTCTAACAATGTTTGATGATGTCTTGTAGGCCATTGTACGATTTGCAGTCTAAGTTATGGTTTTTGGATCATGTGGGGTTCTTGTGGCTTGCTGGCATGGAGAAATTCCATGAAATGACGACTGGAAGGTAGGACACTATCCTACCAACCTATATACTTGTGTTTTTAAACACATTTAGCCAAAATGGATGATTGTGCCTTTGTTTTGCTTTTGTTTTTACACATCTTCAACTGTGTGGGTTTTGGGTAATTTTCTAAAATTTAGCTTCAACTATGTGGGTTTTGTGTGGGTTTTGAGTTTTGTGGGTTGTGGGTTGTAGGTTTTCAATGAGTTTTGTGGGTTTTGGGTTTTGGGTTTTGGGTTTTAGGTTGTGCTTTTTGGGTACAACATTACCATTTTTTGATTGACAATCAATATTAATAATATCATGTCTCTTAACCCTTCGATTTTGTTGAGTAACTCTTGTTTTTGTCCCATTTTCCATCACCTTTAGGTTACATAGTATGTGAATCTAGCTATAAATAGATCTCAGGATTATCTCTGAAAAATTGTTCATCAGTTTGGTATTTAGGGTTAGTGTCTAACATTATTGCATCTGCCATTGTTTCAATGGTATTATGAACATGACATGACTACAAATTTCTCATTTTAGAAGTGAACAAATGTTCCTCAGTGGCCTCATGACAGTGCCCACCACTTGTTGGGATTTCATTCAGTTTGCATGTGTTTTTTTTTGAGATATTATTTGATTGATAATCTAAAGTGAATTTGGTTTGATCGTATCTGCACCTTTCTAAGAAAGGAATATCATTTCCAAACTGGTTTATTAGAGAATATAAGATTTTTTTAAGATTTTTTTTTTTAAGTTCATGTAATTTAGTGTGCAGGTCAAATTTCTCATTTTAGAAGTGAACAAATGTTATGAAAATATATCTTCTGACTTCATTTCCTGATCAATTCTTATACATTTATCATATTTATAGTTAGATACATGAGTCCATTTATAAAAATTGCATCTACCCAGTCCAAACTTCATTTAGTTCTATTTCCTTTGCAATGTTGTTTCAAACTAGGTTCGATTGATCTTTGCTTTCTATTATTTTCTCTTGAATTTCCTTTAGTGGGAATAAAGGAATTCTTTTGTTTACTCCCTCTGTAAGCAAACACAGAACTGGTTTCCATTGCACTTCTTAACCACATGCTCCTAGGAAGATCCTTCCTTTGAAAATGAAAATGGTCAATAATACTAAGGGTCCCCATGGTGGAAAGAGCTACAGTGAAGCTTCTACCTATTATTCAACAGTGAATATGTTTATAATGATCCTGATTACAATGTGATAATTTTTTATCTTTATATGTGCAATATATAACCTCTCTTGAAATAGGAATTGTTACACAGTAATTTGTCACTGTCTCCTTGTCAGTCTTCCTGCTATGTCATGGGATCAAATTAATCATGCTCATGCTCTCTAATGTTTCCAAATAACCCACTTTGCCAAAGTTATTCTATCATCGCTACTGTTGTAAAAATAAACGCGCTGATGAGCGCTCCAAAACAGACCTAATGCGCTGCCAGCACGGAAGTACACATGATTCCCGCGTTGGTCAAATTTCATGTGACAGCGCGTCCGTTACTTATATATGATCGCGCTGATATGACTTTCTTTGTTATTCAGCAGCGATGTCCACACTCCAGTGCAGTTATTTACCCGCAATGATCTGGTCTGGGCAAGTTTGTTCTAACAGTCGGCCTTCCATATGACTCCAGACCTGGTTGTTGGCCTTGTAAATGTCGCCCTCCCTTCTCTGGCATGTTTGTTTCGTC
>APFE031686624.1:117508-133647 GCA_000404065.3 Pinus taeda
TGGTCAACTCAACCTATTGACAAAATCCATCGAGTTTTGACCCGAGAGAGCCTTCTCATACCTCGTAGGGCTAGCTACAAGGTGAAATGGTTTGATGTAGCCTTGAGAGTTTGTCTATCTCAGCCTAGGTGAATTCCAAGCGCTAACACCATGTTCATATCTCCTTTGTGAATTATAATTGAGATCAGATTCCTATTCTACATGCTTCCTAATGAAGCCAAGATCATCCTTATCTTCATCAAACTCCTATTATTCAATTGGACAATCAATAAATCTCCTTAAACCATCAACAAAAACAAGTTCTGAAGTATTACCAACAGTGGTCTGACTTCGAGATACTTGATGGCTTCCTATAGTAAGCCTTGTTGAGAAATCAATGCATGTAGGTATTAGGGTTTGATTCCTCTTTTATTGATAATTACTTGTGATTTATGTTAACTTATTTTCCTTCTTTATTATGTTTCCTTTCATTAAATAATTACCAAATTAAATGGTTATCTTGGTCATACTTGTTGTAGTTGGATCTTCACATCGAAATAAAAATAATTTTCAGATCGTAATTCCAATTCAAATTCAATAGAGTTCAGATTCTTGAATTCAGTTGATCTAACTTTGATTAAATTATTCCAATAGAGTTCAATTATCTACATATCATAACAAAAATTCTCAAATCAAGCAAAACTAGATGTAACTGTGTAGAAGAGAATGGTATTTTATCATTTGTAATCCTCAATCTGATGAATTGGATAATCCTTAATTGTGTAGAAGTTTAGATTCTACTATGAAACAAACCAACATATTGCATCCTTACAAAATTCACATTGCGATGTGGTTACAAAAAATAATTCATGCCACCCCTATGCTTGATGGCCTCCATTTCTTGCATTGCCCAAAATTGTTGAGTCTCCTACATGGCCCAAGTATGGTAGACTACCCAATATTGGTTGATTAGGATGTGCTTGAATGTTACCATATGATTGACTCCAATTTTCTCCTTGTAGCCATGGAGGGACTGAGTAGCCCAAGAGTACAGTTGTGTTACTAACCCCAGCACTGAGTGCAGGTGTCATATAAACACAGTTAGGATTTAAACTTGCACTAGTAGGGGTATATGAGGTGGGCACAACCACTGGCTAATAGTGGGGGACTTGGATGTTAATCAGGTCTTGGTATGATGGTGTGTGCTCTACAATGTGGTCCAGCATGTTGGACATCATCCTATTTTCCTCAAACTGGCTTGGACCATAGACTTCCCTGCTTGTCACCCCTCCTCCTTGATCTGAAATGATATCTTAGATTAATATTAAGATATTACAGACTCATGTGCAGGATTAGCCTATATTACTTAGTGCAATGGATTGAAAACATTGCGAATAATATAGACAATGAAGTAGTTAGAAAAACATAATAGATACATGCATAACACAACAAATAATCAAGGAGTTCACCCAAAACTCCTACGCTACGTCTCCTGGTCCAGCCTGTCCAATACCACTTACCGCCTGAGGCCCACCCAAAATCCTGCTCGTTACGAAACTCAAAATATATATCCCTGCATATATAAACACTTTTGGGTCCATTTTATCGCTTCATTTGCATTTCCTTTGTTTTTTTTTATTTAACGAAAACATGAATTTACATAGAACAACTCCTTTTTATGAAACTCAAAATATATATATTTGTACCCATAAGACCCGTCGAGTCCGAATTTATCATAAGTTGCATATGTATTGGCCCTGCTCCTCTGTAGTGTTGCGATGTGATTTTGCGATGCGACATATCGCAATCGCATATCATATAGTCCTCGGGCCCCAATAAGTCCTTCTGTGTGTATATTGACGATGTGATGGCACGAGTAGATCTAGACCGTTGATCTGTGCGCATAGATCAATAGCTCTCGTTTAATCACACCAATTTCTATTGTGATTTCCCATAAGGCCACTTCCAATGGACTCCGCTTGCCACCTTTGACTGTGATACGCTGATTAGATCTCGACCGCTGATCGGCGAGATCTGACAGCTCCTGTACAAAGTTTCTTAAGCCTTTGATAGACTCTGTTTTCACCATTTCTTCTTGATTTTCCTTTGTGATATTGTAATCTTCCATTTTTAAATGTTCATCCTTTGTGATAGTTTTTTATTTTTGGAGACTTAGAGGGTTTTTTGGATGCATTTTGGATCACGCCTTCCCACTGAAAAGCTTTTGGACCACCAAAAGTTGGTTTTTAAGAATCTATCAAGTGAGGATACAACTTCCTCACTTGTCCAATCTCTATCCATTTTGCATTGCTTGGTTTTGAACCTTTGATTTCGATTGTCAGGTACTCAACATCCCCTCTGTGCGTAGTTCTCACCTTCCTATCCAGAACTGTGTCTTCCTGCAACTCATTGAGATATTCAGGCAACAGATCATCAATAGAAGGCAACATAATTTTCTCCTCAGGATCTTCAATCAATGAAGGTTCATATAGTCTCAATTTCTCTACATTAACGACTGAATAGATATGCATATAAGCTGGAAAATCAAGGCAAAAAGCATTTTCACCAATTTTCTCAAGTATCTTGAAATGCCCATTCCTTATTGGTTTCAACTTCTTACCTTCACCTTGCATTTTGGATTTGCTGATGTATAGCCAGAATTGATCACCAACTTAGAAGCTATGCTCAATTCGATGCTTGTCATGCCTTGCCTTGTACTTGGACTGGCTTCTTTCCAGTTGTTCTTGCACTACCTGGTGAATTTCTTGGACCTGTTCAATGAACTTGGTTTCTTTGTCCATATCATTGTGTCCATCAACTTCTATGTCTTTACTAAAGACAAAATCCAAGGGAGACTTTGGTGTAAAACCAAAACAAGTCTCAAAAGGAGATCTGTGATTAGAAGAGTGCTTAGCACGGTTGTAAGCATGTTGCACATAACACAAATGTTCATCCCAAAGCTTGGGATGCTTGCTGCAATAGCCTCTGAGCAACTGGATCACTATCTTGTTGACCACCTATGTTTGACCATCTGTCTTTGGATGAAATCTTGTGCTCTTCTTCAATCTGGTGTCCATCAACTCCCATAGACTTGACCAAAACTTCCCAACAAATCAGGAATCTCGATCAAATACAATAGAAGTAGGTAACCCAAAATGAACCCATACATGCTGAGAGAACAACTTCGTTTTTTGTTCAGCTACAACCTGCTTGTTACAAGGTATCAAAATACACATTTTGATGAACCTATCCACAATAACATATAAATAATCATGACCTTTTCTAGATTTTGGCAATCCCCCAACAAAGTCCATGGAAACACTTTCCCAAGGACGATAAGGAACTGGAAGTGGAGTATACAAGCCTAATTTTCTATTACTGGGCTTTCTTGTAGCACAAATGGTACACCCTTTAATATATCTAGAAATTGTTTCATGCATTCTTGGCCAATAACAAAACCTTTGCAACTGTGCAACTGTTTTACTTACACCAAAATGACTTGATATTAGAGAAGTATGTTCTTCTCACATTATGTTAACTCTGTCAATTTGAGGAATGCATTACTTTCCCAAATGATATAAGAGTTGGTCCTTAACATAATAATCCAATTCTTCTACTTGTTCGCCATGACTTAAAGTTGCATATACATCTTTAAAATCTACATCTTGAGCATATTGCTCAATGTAGCTTTCATGGAATACTGAGTCATGCTTAAGTATAGTAGATGCATTTATGATTGGTCTGGATAACATATTTGCAACCTTATTGTGTATTCCCTTCTTATATCTGATGACAAGATGAAATTGCTATAGGAAACGCATCCACCTATTGTGTCTTGATTGCTGCAATTTAGTTTGTGAGGGAAAATATTGAAGTGGTTGATGATCTATATGTATAATTTTTTCCTTGCCCATTAGGTAATGTTTCCACTTTTTCACACTTTGTACTAAAGAATACAATTCTTTATCATATGTGGGATAATTAACTACTGCATAACTAAATGTCTCAGAATGATAACATATGGGTTTAACGTGTTGCATCAACACTGCTCCCATGGCATAGTCACTGGCATCTGTTTCAATCTCAAATGATCATTGAAGATCTGGCAGTGCTAGTACTAGTGTCGTACTATTTTTTTCTCTTAAGGTGTCAAAGGCTTTCTGTTGTTTGCCTCCCCATGGAAACACCTTGTTCAATCTTGTTAAAGCATGTAAGGGAGCTGCAATCAAGGAAAATTTAGCAATAAATTTTCTCCAATATTGTGCTACTCCTAGGAAACTCCTAACTTCTGTAGCAGATTTGGGTTTAGGCAAATTCACAATGACTTCAACCTTAGAGGTATCTATCTTCAATTCACCACCCCTACAATATGACCCAAATAATTTAAAGATGTTTTGCCAAATTCACATTTTGATAGTTTCACATAGAGATTTTCTCTTTTCAAAACATCTAAAGTCTGCTTTACATGCTTCAAATGTTCTTCCCATGTTTTACTGAAAACAAGAATATCATCTAAATATACAATTACAAAATCGTCAATAAAAGGTTGGAGTACATCATTCATAACTCTCATGAAAGTGGTAGGAGCATTAGTTAAGCCAAAAGGCATAACCAACCATTCATACAACCCTTGCTTTGTTTTGAAAGCAGTGTTTCATGCATCTTGTTCTTCAACTTTGACCTGATGATAGCCACTACACAAGTCTAACTTAGAAAATTAAACTGCTTCTTTCAGCTGATCTAATAGATCATCAATGCGAGGAAGAGGATAACAATTCCTGATCATTATTTTACTCAATGCTCTATAATAAATGCATATCTTCCACGAACCATCTTTCTTTCTCACTAGTACTATTGGAGATCCACATGGTGATGTGCTTGGTCATATGAACCCTTTATCGAGCAGCTGATGTACCTACTTCTTGATCTCTGCATTCTCTAAAGTAGGTAACCTATAGATTCCTATGTTAGGAAATGGAGCATCTTGCTGCAAATGAATATCATGTACTATTTCCCTTTTGGATGGCAGACCTTTAGGTTCTTGAAATTGGATAGCATATTCTGAAACAACTTTCACTAAATTAGATTTCTGTTTAGCATCACAGCCCTCAAATAAATTGGTTTTATCAGGGTTCTTTTCCTTTACAACATTAGTAAAAATTGCGTGCATTAATTTACAATTCTTTTCATCTACCCTGAGTTTATGAGAGAGTAGTTATTTTTGAGTTTATGAGCTTTTACAATAAATTCTATTCCATCTTTAGTGAGTTGATACTTATTTGCAACTCTATGGAAAATGGATTTTCTATCATACAAGTAAGGACTTCCTAAAACAATACCACATATATTTAAGGGAACTATATCTAACTCAAACTCATCTACAAATGTTGACCCAATAGAAAACCTAAGTTTACATTGTCTTGTCACTTGTAGATTTTATTTATCACATACCCAACCTAAGGGATATGGCTTCTTGTGAGGTGTTGTTAGTAAGCCCACCTTCTTTACAATTGTTTTAGAAATCAAGTTTACTTTTGAACCACTATCAAGTAAAGTATCAATCTTTTGTTGCTATGAAAAATCCCATGTCTTTTCCTCTCATTATCTTCATTATCAATAGATTGTGCAAAATTACTTGTAGATGCTTCCGAATTTTTACCTTTTATACATGTGGTTGTGACTGTTGTTATATCATCTGAGTCTGACCCCAAGTCTTTTTGAATAGCAGCAACAGTCTTCTTCTTCTTACCACTGAACTTCTTAGGTTTCAGCTTCGGATGCAAAGACCAGCACTGTTCATCATCATGTCCATTGTTCTTGTAGTGAGTGCAGAAGGTTTGTCCTTTTTTACAGCGTTTTTCTTCCTCTCTTTCCATTTTAGCTTCTTCTTTTCCTTGTTTTTGCTTGCAGAGGGTTTTGATGATCCCCCAATTTCTAGGTTCACATTCTTGCCTCTAGCTTCTAGATGTGTAGCTTGAACTGATACATCATCTAGGCTAGTGGTATTAAACATGAGAATGGTGTGCTTCAAATAGCTATGCAAGCCACTTATATACTCAACAAAGTTTTAGGCCAGTCTAGAGATACGCCTAGAGTTAAAACTCTTTTTCTAAATTCCTGGGTATAGCTTTGTACACTTTGGCCCTTTAATTGGCGAAGACTTTGCCAACTCATCATTGCATGTTGCATATAAGCTAGTGGATAGAATTTTCTTTTAATGGTAGAAACAAATTCATTCCAGGTAGAAAGAATTTTACAATGTCTCTTCAGATCAACTTTTGTCTTGCCTTCCCACCACACTAGTGCAGTTCCTCCAAGGCAAAGGCTACCCAACTGAATCTTTCTCCTCTCTAAATCAATTTTCTACACCTTGCAATATACATCAATCTATCTAATCCAGTTATCTAGCTTTTCTACATTTAATTCTCCATCATAGATTGGCAAATCAAATTTTACATCTAATTTAATCAAAGATGTTTTCTTCTTTTTGTTTTCAAGGCTAGGAGATGAGGATGATGGAGGTGATGGTGGAGGAGATGATGGAGGAAGCTTTTCCCCTTTTCCTTTTCCCTCTGGGTGGGCATCTGGAGAAGGTTCCTCTACTCCTTTGTCTTGTTTGGGTGTTGAAGTGCTTTCACCTCGACCCTTCTTAAATTCTCGATACATCTCTTCCACCATGGCTTGCATGGCCATAAAATTGTCCATGAATTGAGATTTTGATTCCAATGGGACTTCTTCAGACATTCTCCTCTGGGAGTAGACTCTTCCAATATCTGAATTAGCCTCAACAAGTTCTCCATCTCCTAGTTTGAGCTTTGACCTAGTTAGCATTCAAAAATCCAGCACAAGCTTGTCTAACCTTAGCAAACCTAAAGCTCTGATACCACTTGATCTGAAATGAGATCTTATATTAATATTAAGGTATTATAGACTCATGTGTAGGATTAACCTGTATTACTTAGTGCAATGGATCAAAAATATTGTGAATAATATAGACAATGAAGCAGTTAGAAAAACATAACACATACATGCATAACACAACAAATAATCAAGGAGTTCACTCAGAGCTCCTAGGCTACATCTCCTGGTCCAGTCTTCAGTGGTGACCTCTCTATCATGTCTTCAAGAGTAGAGTTTTACAAAAGTGAGCTCAATTTGAGTCTCAACACAACAGATATAAAATAGCAGGAGTTTACTTGAATCCCTCAAGTCTCTCTGAGTAGATAGACTCTCTCTCTCACTCTTTGTCTCTGTTTTCTCTTTGTCTTAGCATTGCTTGCCTCTATCTCTGTCATTCAGTGGCTTTTAAGCCAATCAACACTTGTCTATTCATTTTCCCTTTCAAGCTCTCTAGCTTCCTACCTCTGTCCATTCAAATCCCCTTTGAGCATTAACCAATAATGGTATAACGTCTTCAGGTATGGTGGCCACCTATTTTGTAACGGAAGGGACCATCGGTGCCTTTGAAATCCCCAAAATAGTCATTCTCTATTTACAAAAAGAAATGCACAAAAACATGGGAAAATCCACCAAACTACCTTTT
This sequence comes from Pinus taeda, assembly GCA_000404065.3. NCBI lineage: Eukaryota > Viridiplantae > Streptophyta > Pinopsida > Pinales > Pinaceae > Pinus > Pinus taeda. Next base: position 125,031 of record APFE031686624.1, read on the forward strand.
ATCGGACCTGAAATATTATCAATTCCGCCCTATAATCCTTTTGGATCCATCTTTGGGCACTATCGCAAGTCCACCTTTGATCGATGTGATCGTTGATCCAATGGTTGTTATCTATTTTAGGTGGCTTATGCGCAAAGAGATTACCCACCCGAAAAGGTGGTTTTCTCTCTCTAACACCTAGCCACATGGCGACCAGTGTATGGGCTTGAGCGAAGCTCATCCAATACCGCTTACCGCTTGAGGCCCGCCTGAAATCCCGCTTGTTATGGAACTCAAAATATATATCACTGCATGTATAAACCCTTTCAGGTCCATTTTATCACTCCATTCTCATTTCCTTTTCTTTTCATTTATTTAACGAAAACACTAATTTACATAGAAAAACTCCTTTTTACGGAACTCAAAATATATATATTTGTACCCATAAGACCTGTCGGGTCCGACTTTATCACAAGTCAAATATGTATTGGCCTCACTCCTCTGTAGTGTCACGATGCAATTTTGTGATGTGACATATCGCAATCGCATATCGCATAGTCCTCGAGCCCCAGTAAGTCCTTCTATGTGTATATTGGTGATGCGATGGCGCGAGTAGATCTGGACCATTGATCTACATGCATAGATCAATGGCCCTCATTTAGTCGCACCGATCGCTATCATGATTCCCCATATTGCCACCTCTGATGGACTCTGCTTGCCACTGCCGACTGTAATATGTCGATTAGATATAGACCGTTTATCAGCCAAATCTAACGACTCCTATGTGAAGTTGCTTAAGCCTCCGATAGACTCTATTTTCACCATTTCTTCTTGCTTTTCCTTTGCAATAGTGTAATCTGCCTTTTTTAAAGGTTCATCCTTTGCAATATAATTTTATTTTTGAAGACTTAGAGGGTTGTTTGTATCCATTTTGGATCACTCCTGTTTCCAACACTTGTTGAACCTTTCTTGCCTCCCTCTATTGCCTTGCCAATTATTTTTTATGTTCCTTATCTTCCCTTTCTTTTTGTCTTTCCAACCTTTCCTTTGATTGAGCTTCTGCCCTTGCAACTCTCTTTTCCTTGGCCAACTCCTTCTTTCTCTTTTTAGATTCCCAAATTTCATTTTTTTTACGTTCAGACTCAAATAATAATTTCATATAATATTCAGATGTGAGCAACTGTGAACTCCTCCCCAAACAAACACAATCTGATGTTGAGTTCCTTGATGAGGCCTTCACTCTCTCTACTGGTAGCTTTAGGAATGCACCAAGTATTCTTTGATTTCTTGCCCCATGCTCCCTAGGGCCTAACACTTGGATTTCAACCTACGGTATAACTTATTGGCCCCCATTGTTGGCTTCTTCAGGTACTTCATGTTGAATAGGCTCATCTTCCAATGAGCCATTGTCCACAAAATAATGAACAAGTTTAGTGTTCAAATCTGATGGTTGTGAAGGCATGTCCATGCTTTCCACATTGGTGGTAGACACATTAAGTGTGTTGATATTCACCATGGCCTCTACCAACCATGATGGTGGGCTTACATGGGTTGGCATGCTCAATTTCTCATCGTTCAATTATGTTGCATTATCATTTGAAATCAAGTTTGCATTTTCATTTGCTTCATCAACTGCCTCATATGGAATATCACATGCAGAATTGGTAGGTGGTTCAGTGGGTGTGACAGCCTCCATCATATTGGAAGTTGTTTCATGACTGAACTGTGTCTCACTCACATGTTCATCATCATCACCATATAAGTGCCCTTCATAAAGGGACATTATACCTTTAGCAACAACAACATCTTCTTGGGCATCAACATGGCCTTGAAGGTTCTTTGCTTCTTGACCTTCTACATAAAATTCTTAGATACAACTAGTATCATGCATAAGAGCATCAACACTAAGTGGCCATGTATGAATCCTCCTAAATCTAGCCTTGATATTAGAAGGTGTGAGATCCCTTTTAAATGCTTTGCTTGCAAGCTCAGGTAGCTCAAACCTCTTTACTTCCACCCCTAGATTCTTGGCTATCCACGAAGCTCACTTGACCCTGAAATAGTTCTTGAAAGGCCTAAACACGTTGACATCAAGGGGTTGCAATCTGTGAGTGGTATGAGTCGACAATGTTAACAGTTCAATGCCCAAATTGTTGGACTCCTCAATTTTTTTCATAGCTATGTGGTTTCCATGGCCATATAAAATCAGTAGGTGTTTATTTTTAGGTGAGATGCCACCTAGTATAGATGCAGCAAAGTGACAAAGTCAATTCAGGAATAGTTCCTTTTTCATCCATGCATGGGGATGCAATCATGCAAAAACCTAGTTCATAGTTATATATATAGTTTTTAGTTGTGTTTTACCTTTGAATAGATAAAATCCTGGGATTGAAGAACTAATTTCATTGACACAACAAAGAATAGTGATTCACTCCCTGCTCTTAGGAAAAATATTAGGCACATTTATGTTGTTAAATAATGAATCCATACAGGTGAGGATTGTTTTATAGATGAGGAATGACCAGTTATAGAGTTTTGTGAACCCAATGTTTCAGACTACCAAGTGAGTCCATCATCAGGGGATGCATCACTAGATATTCACCACATTTATGCTCGCTCTCTTGGCAATTACCTACATACCACAATTCCTTCCTTCCTGTGAGCATGTTTCATCACAGTCCCATATATGGTATAGGGCATATGATTGTTGCTCATATGCAGTAGAAACAGTGTTATAGAACTTGGACACAATTGCAGGTCATAAATTTGAAGCCTTGTCTCTGTCAACACCCTCAGTTTTATGTAACACAAGGTCTGGATGCCTTTATTTAAACCCAATCCATCGTGATTTATCAGGAAACCCATCTTTGAAGGGATTTGGCCTCCCTTGACAGATTTGAGCTAGCTTGGATTTCAGTTGTATAAGCTATAACCCATGTCCCAATTGGGCCATATCCTTACACCACTCAACCACCTCGTCCTCCTTCTCTTTAGTCATAACTATAAAAGGCCCTCTACACTTTGTATTAGTCAACCCATTTATCCAATAATGTATGTTAGAGGCAACAATACCTTGTTTTTTTGCAGAGGCACAAATTGAATGTCCCTTAAACTCGATGTCATCAATTGCAACTAATATGTATTGCTTTGTCCAACCTTTAATGGCATTGATTTTATTTGTTGAAATTGCACCTCGCACTGTGGTTGAAGGTGGCTCTGTGGTTGATGGGTGGATAACATGATCTGCCACCATAGTGTCCTTTGCAACGACATTGTTGGGTGCATTGGGAGCATGCACATCACCCCCTATCCTCATATGATGAACTGGATTGAAATTAGGCCCCCCTCACCCCTCACCTCCTCATGTTCCTTGTACAATCTGCTATAGAAACTCTTGACATGGCTGCAACAACCTACACAGTTACCACAAAATTCTAATTTTAAAAAATTCTATTAGAAAACAAGGTAATTCATTGGCCTTTAGAATCAATGAGAAACAACAATCAATGCTTTATCTATATATTGTAAATGAATACATCTCGGATCTGAAACTCATAATTTGAAGGTTTTTCACACAAAATTTCATACTACAATAGGCTTGCAATAATTAAATTCACAGAAAGAAAAAAGAAATATAGAAAGAAATAGTGAGGATTCACACATAAAAATTCTTTCTAGATTTTTCTTGTAGGGTTATGGGCTTTATTTGGTTGATTTGTCTAAGATGTGAGGATCTTCTAAGGTTTGTTACATGTTGTTGATGATAGGAGTGTATTTTTTCAATCACTTGTAAGCTTACTTCTCCTCAACAGTGACCTATTGCAAACTATCGAAAAATATCAGGTCTGAAGCATTGATATTATAGCAGTCGGACATTGAATTGTAGGGGTTGGATCTGAGGTTATAGTGGCATTGACCCTTTCTTGCATTTTAACTTCTTTATTGATTCTTAGATGATTTTTATGACTTATTAGGAAGAGATATTCCTTTTTATTTTTGTAACATCTTTGACATAACATGGTTTCTTCAACCCAACTATTATTTTGCATCATCAAATGATTGTTTTGCCATTCATTTTATTCCTAGTTGGTAAAAATATGATTTACGGGAAGAGCTATTCCTTTTTATTTTTTAATAGCTTTGACATAACATAGTTTCTTCAACCCAACTATTTTTTTGTGTCCTCAAATGATTTTTCTTGGCATTCATTTTATTCCTAGTTGGTAAAAATATGAGTTATCATGGAGAGCTATTCCTTTTTATTTTTGTAACAGCTTTGACATAACATAATTTCTTCAACCCAACTATTTTTTTGTGTCCACAAATGATTGTTCTTGGCATTCATTTTTTTCTTTGCATTCATTTTATTCCAAGTTGGTAAAAATATGATTTATCAGGAAGAGCTATTCCTTTTTCATTTGGTAACAGATTTGACATAACTCAGTTTCTTCAACCCAACTAGTTTTTTGTGTCCTCAAATCATTGTTCTTGGCATTCATTTTATTCATATTTGGTAAAATCATGAGTTATTAGGAAGAGCTACATAGAGTAAGGGTTCTTAGTTTTAGTCTCTTTATGTAGTTATTCCCTTTCAAATTCTAAAAGACTAAGGGTGTAGTTCTAGTTCTTTTTGTTTTTGCAAGTCAAAGCCTAATTCAAATATAGGTAAGAGGCTTCTTTCCTTCTTGTTCTTGTTCCTTCTCTATCCTAAGTATTATAACTAAACTATATAAAATATATCTTGACATCTAATTCCTTCTTTCACTTATCTTATAAAAATCATACTATCTAAGTATAGTTCCTCTAAATACTAACATAAATACAAGAAGGTATCTCCTTTCTATTCATGATAAGATCTTTCCTTACAAATACATACCCTATAAACTAAAAGTATCCTAGAGTTTATATAAAGAGGAAGTAAAAAATTGGTGTATGTTATATTTGACTTTCCTTTTCAGCTTTAAACCATGACTGGCTTTCACAATCTCATAGGGATCATTGGTAACTCCCCTCTGATGATACAATGATAAAATTAGTGTAGGTCACAAATTTCAACATAAACACCTTTAGCCTTATATGTGTGTCTATAGATATTTGTTCAACAACCAAAATGAAATAACATAATCTACACTTTATTTCTCAACTCAAAACCCATACAGCTTGTTACATTTAATTCATGTGGTTAAAAAATTTATTACATTAGGGTATAGTCTTTGAATCTTGTGTTTGACACTGTGCATTTCTGTTTGGGTCTGGTTGTTGTTAGTTTACATTGTAGGGTACTTCGTGCCACTGCTCCAATGGCGGTCACTGCCATAACTATCCTTAGTGTTGTAGATAGTGGATTATGCAGCAGTTTTGTTGGTTGTGCTAGATGTTGTTCGGTTGTTACCATCTATTTTGCCTTGTTTATTGGGTTGGTTTTTCTTCCCCGTTTAGTGTATTAGGTTGGGTATTCATCTATGTTCATCCCTGTGGAAGATTTAGCTCAACTAGATGTTGAATATGTTCATTTCATGCTCCGAAGGGTTTTTTCAAGTTTTTATGTAAATTTATGAGCTTTTTGATTTCTTTTTTTTTTGTAGGTTTGGGGAAGTCTAACAATGTTTGATGTTGTCTTGTAGGTTGTTGTATGATTTGCAGTCTGAGCTATGGTTTTTGGAGCATGTGGGGTTCTTATGGCTTGCTGGCATGGAGAAAGTCCATGAAATGACGACTGGAAGGTAGGACATTGTCCTACCAACCTATATACCTGTGTTTTCAAACACATTTAGCCGAAATGGATGATTGTGCCTTTGTTCTACTTGTGTTTTTAAAAACCTTCAGCAGTGTGGGTTTCAGGTTTTATGGATTTTGGGTAATTTTCTGAAATTTAGCTTCAACTATGTGGGTTTTGTGTGCGTTTGAGTTTTGTGGGTTGTGGGTTGTGGGTTTTCAATGAGTTTTGTGGGTTTGGGGTTTTGGGTTTTGGGCTTTAGGTTGTGGTTTTTGGGTACAACATTACCATTATTTGATTGACAATCAATATTAATAATATTATGTCTCTCAACCCTTTGATTTTGTTGAGTAACTCTTGTCTTTGTCCCATTTTCCATCACCTTTAGGTTACATAGTATGTGAATCTAGGTATAAATAGATCTCAGGATTATCTCTAAAAACTTGTTCATCAATTTGATATTTAGTGTTAGTGTCTAACATTTTGACATCTTACATTGTTTCAATGGTATTATGAACATGACATGACTTCAAATTTCTCAATTTACAAGTGAACAAATGTTCCTCACTGGCCTCATGACAGTTCCCACCACTTGTTGGGATTTCATTCAGTTTGCATGTGTTTTTTTCTAAGATATTATTTGATTGATAATCTAACGCGAATTTGGTTTGATCGTGTCTGCACCTTTCTAGGAAAGGAATATCATTCCCAAACTGGTTTATTGGAGAATCTAAGATTTCTTTTTTTTAGTTCATGTATTGTGCAGGTCAAATTTCTCATTTTAGAAGTGAATAAATGTTATGAAAATATATATTCTGATTCATTTCCTAATAAGTTCTTATACATTTATCAGATTTATAGTTAGATGTGTGAGTCCATTTATAAATATTGCATCTACCCAGTACAAACTTCATTTAGTTCTATTTCCTTTGCAATGTTGTTTCAAACTAGATTCGATTGATCTTTGCTTTCTATTATTTTCTCTTGAATTTCCTTTAGTGGGAACAAAGGAATTCTTTTGTTTACTCCCTTTGTGAGAAGACACATGTTGGGTCCCTATAATACTAGTGATTACCCCATTAATATTATAGTTATACCCCTGATTAATATTGTTGTGCCCCTATTGTCCCCATTTTGTTATTATTGTGCCCCATAGAATCCCTCTATTCTTATTTTTGTGGCTTTATATTATTATTGTTAGGTCGACTGGGTTATATTGTGACTCCTTAGACTCCTATATATAGAAAGGAGGTTTTGTCATTTGAATCATCCAAGAATTGTTCATTTATGTAATGTAAAAGAGGTTGCCCCTCTAAGAGGCTGAATTATAAGTCGTTGATCTATCTTTTCTATCTTTTTCTTGATTTGGTTACATAACATTTGGTATCAGAGCTTTGGATTCTAGGGTTTTGCTACTCCAAACAAGTCATCGTGGAATTTTTGCTATAACGTTTTTTTTGCAACATTTCAGAAGTTGAAAAAAAAACCCATTTGAGATGACATTGTGCTAAATCTTGGGTGCAATTTTCAGAGCTTTTTGCGCTATATTTGCGGAGATATGATCTGAGGAAGTTGGGATTTTTGCCGACTCCTCAATTACATTCCAAACAGGTGACGTGGGGAAAATCATCATAACTTTTTCTCTGAGAATTGGATTGAAATTTCATAAGAAGGTGCAAAAAGCAGACAGACTGTAGTTTCTTCTATATATTTTTCAGAGCTAAAGGCCAAAATAGTGACTCGTGGCACGTCGTACAAGTTCGCTCTACTGAACTAGTCTATAATCAGGTCACTATGGGAGATTTCGCATAACTCTTCCTTGGAGAATCCAATTTGGATAAGACTGGTGGCATTAGAAGGAGAACACAGAGGGCCACCACATATCGTAATTTTAGAACTGGATGATCTGAAATTACAGAGATACATCGGATTCAATATCTGGCTCCTACAAAGTGAAAAAAGGTGTGTAGTTTTTTTTAAATTTTTGCATAAGATTGGTTTGAAAAAGTAGTGTGAAGGAATTAAAAGGGCATATTAAAGCATTATTATTGGTAATTGATGCCCTGAAGAAAAAAAATGCAAACACCTAGCAGGCAACCTGGAAGCTCTAGCATGACCCATGAAGAAGAGGAAGAAATGCAACATGATATATCAAAATTACAAGACCAAGTGCAATAATTGTCACTTGCACAAAAAGGAACAGAATCTAAGATGGATGGTTTATAGAAAGATGTAGAAGCTAAGATGGATGGTTTAAAGAAAGGCGTAGAAGCTAAGATGGATGATTTGAAGATAGATTTGAAGACGGACATGGATGAATTGAAGATAAATAGGAATAAGTTGCTACAAGAAATGGTCACTAATGGTGAAAGGGTAGTAAAGGAAACTCATGATGACAACAAAAGAAATGTTAATCATGATTCCATAGACTCTAATGTTGGATCTAAGACCCACCATATTCCAAAATTCGATATGAGGAAGTTTGATGGCAAGGATCTCGCAACATGGATATTACAGATGGAGCAATTTTTCGATCTCAATAATGTGCAAAACACACAAAAGGTACGTATTGCAACTTTATATTTGGAACCAAATCAGTTTGTATGGTATCAATGGCTTTTCTCTAGTAAAAAATTTATCACTTGGGCAATTTTTACGGAAGAATTGATAGCACATTATGAGGATACAAAAAGCAACACTTTTTTTAGTCAATTGATAAGTCTCAAACAAAAGGGTTCAATAATGGAGCACATTGAGGAGTTCCAAAAATTGAACATAAGGGTAAAAGATATTCCAGAGGAGCATAGGAATGATGTGTTCATAGGGTCTTTAAAGGATAATATCCAACATGATGTTCGCCTTTAGGAACTTGATTCATTAGAGAAGGCATTCAGGTTAGCAAGAAAAATGGAAAGCAAAATT
>APFE031686626.1:0-27824 GCA_000404065.3 Pinus taeda
ACCCTGATAATGGATCCTATTGGGATTTGAAACGTTGACGAAAAATAGTTTTTACTGTGGGTTCTCCGGTTACTAAGTTAAAATGAAGTAATGTATTAATTATGTAAGCGATTCAAAGCATCAAACAATAAGCCTTGAAAATCAAGTTTTTTATTATATTAAAAAATATATATATCCCTAGTTCCTATGTTCAACATTATAATTGGCACACAAATATAAAATAAATAGCAAATTTATATGAATGTAAAAAGGGAAAACTCATCACCATAGTACCTAATGCGAACTAAACACATAACAAATATCATTATCCACTAACAGTGATTTGATGTACAACCATTTACAAAGAAACATTCTCCTCACATAAGATATTTCTAAAAAGTTAATAATCATTCAACAATTTTTTGTATATGAAAAAAATAAAGAATTCTTCCTTAAAACTAATAGCTAGATTTCCTTTAAAAACTTCCCTTTTAATACAATCCTGATTTAGCTACCTATAATACAATTTTGATTTACCTAAATATGGATGCAAACATAGGTAATTAAAAGTCTCACTCTTAGATAAAAAAATTAAGTCACTAATACAATCCTTGTTTACCTACCTATTGATCCAAAAATAGATAATTAAAAGTCTCACTCTTAAATAAAAAGTTAAGTCAAGCAAATTAGTTATATTACAGTGCAAACAAACGAGTAAAAAATTACTTGGATAAAATTAAGTCACTAAAGCAAATTAGTTATATTAGAGTACAAACCAACGAATAAAAAATTACTAAAATATTTGAAAATTAATGTGAGGTTGATCTTGATTCTGAAAAAACAAAAATAACTCCACAGTATATATGGTCATAGTGTACTGCGAGATGCTTAGCTATTAAGAAGTATATTCTACTAAGAGACGTTTAAATATTTAGAAACCTTTGGCATAAATCCATTTATATCTCTACTCGTCAGCTGTGAGATGCTTAGCATTTCGGAGCATATTGATATGATATATTTGGATTTATGAAGCACGCATAGCAATTGCAATTACAACCTTAATAAACCATTTATAATTATACTTCTTTAGTGTGAAATGCTTGGTTATTTAACATTCTATCACTATCAATTAGATCTATTAATGTCACGATCCTATAGACTCGGCACAGTTACAATTAAATACCAAGAACATCAATATCTAAATTTATTATACACCATGAACATCAATTGGAAGGGTCTATTTTTGTAGTTCCTATGGTTTAAATCATAATATAAGGAAAGTTTTTAAATATTATTTAATAAATATATGGCTGCACTTTGTGTCAGTTGACTTCATAATGCAACGAAAGGCATTACTCTAGTATCCTTTTTCGCTTTACTAAATATTATTTAATCAATTTTGAAATTTTAAAATATTTTGAGAAGAGTTTTGGACATTTGTTGAAGCATTTTAATTGACCACGAAACGGCTATATTTGATTACGAAATATTTGACCAAAAAATAGCTGGGCATATTTATATTATTATATTTGACCAAAAAATAGCTGGCCATATTTATATTTGATCACGAAACAATTATTATATTTGACCAAGAAACAGCTGTTGACCAAGAAACAACTGGCCATATTTGACGAAGAAACTGCTGGCTATATTTGACCACGAAACAACTATTATATTTGACCAAGAAAGAAACAGCTGGCTATATTTGACCACGAAACAACTATTATCTTTGACCAAGAAACAGCTGGCCATATTTGACCAAGAAACAGCTAGCTATATTTGACTAAGAAACAGCTATTATATTTGACCGGTAAACTGCATTGGATTGAGGGATAGGGATAAGGTCATTTAATTAATTCAAAAGTTTGTTTTATTAACTTTATTACTATATGGAGAAAATTATTGTTTAATAATTAAATGAGTATTCAGACCCTAATAATTATTATATTAATATTAAATTAAATAGAAAATAAATATAGAACTAAATTAAAAGGCAACTTACTTATTTAATTAGATATTAAATCAAAGGACCTTGACATAATTGACTAGGTGGCAATTTCTTACTAAAATTATTATAAAGTTATTAGTTAAATTCATTTTTGAATTCTTATTCATTTATATTAAAGATATAATTGGATAATTAGCATCATTCATTAAATTTCTTCATTACGGTGAAACTTATTATATTAATTATTACACCATATTAATAATTAACTAAGACTTAATTTGACTTTTAATAGAATATTAATTAAAGATTAAAACAAAAATAATATTATTAATATTAAAATTAAATAATAAAGAAAAATTAATTAAGGCCAACTAAACCTAGTTAGATAATGGCAATTTCTTAAAGTTAATGAGGAATTTAAATTATTAATATTATATGAAATAATAACCAAGTCTTTCTAATAAAAGTTTATTTAAGCAGGTTAACTAATTGACCTTATACTAAATTAAAGAAATCTAATAGTATGGAATATGAAGTAAATTTTTCTAATTAAAAACAACTAGGAAATTAAATTAAAATCATTAAAGAACTAATGAGAAAGAATATAGCTATTTCTAATAGGTTAATTCATTATTAATTATATCCAAAGGGGTTGGTAAGATCAATAGTTCACAACTTTGAAATTCCTTCATCAATTTTCCTAGTCAATTATAGCAGTTGGATGATATACTTTCAATTATAGCTGTTGGATGATATACTTTCTCTATTTAAACTGCTGCCATGATTTGGTTTTTCAACTTGTCTTGAAGATGAACCACACTTGTTGGTTGGAAAGGGGTGGGCAAATGTATTATTAGGCAAATGCATTATTAATGTATTATTAGGCAAATGTATTATTATGTGATTTCTGCTCTTCTCAAAATACTTGACATGGGTCACATGAATCACAGAAGCCTAAATTCAACTATTTAAAATATATTAATTAAAAATTTATTTATTTAGCAAAATATTAAGAAAATTATGGTAAATCTCAAATTTTTTCAACCCTATTATCTTCATAAATATAAGTTTATATTGTGTTGTTATTTGTTTTCCTAAAATATAAAGAATTTTTTAATATTATTTAAATTTTATTTTATAACTCAATAAATAAAGAGTGGTAATTCTTCATCTTTAAAGTTTAAGTTAAATGTGTTTTTTAAATAAAGATAAAATATTATATATATTATATCATCCCTCATTAGTTCAACTCAATAAGTTTTTGATATTAAAAAGAGATGTTAAAATATTTCATTGTAACTATCAACCATAAATAAAATACTTTGACCTCTATGTAAAATAACATAATTACCTTTGATCCCGGATGCGGGTGATAGGTAAGGATTTATTGGAGCGGGCGGCGGCATTCAATGCCAAGTGGCCGTCGCTTCATGCCACTTGGACCGAAGGCTCTCGAAGCCGTCCGGCCGGCATTAAAGGCGGGTCCTCAACAGCAAGCGCAGGGTTAAGAGGCAGTTGGTTTGGCCCGATGTCTAGAGAGGGTCATTCTGCAGGCGAGCGAAGCTCTGGTTCTCTGCAACCAGGCTTCAACTTGGGAGTGTTAGGAGAATTCAGTCGTCGTATGGTGGCCCTGTGGGACAATGCTGGCAAGAGACCAACTGGAATCGTGTCTCTAAATGCTCCGGCTTCAAGCTGCACTGACCTGGTCACCTGTGGCTCAAAATCCTGGTTAGCTTGTTGGGCCTGGTTCGAATTCTGTCCTGGATCAATTTCTGTGCTGGTTCGAATTCTGTCCCGGCTCAATTACTGTGCTGGTTCAATTTCTCGGCGACCTCAGTGCAATCTTGTTACAGCGGTGTTCACAACATGCCGCGAGAAAGACAGGGGGGTGCCTGTAGGCGGGGTGGCTCGCGAGGCAAAGCCAGATCTTTGGCCTCTGAGCCTCATTCCTCAGAGTCTTCGGAAGGAACTCGCCCGCCACGTTCCACAGAGCGCGGAAGAGGGCGAGGCAGAGGAAGCTCATTGGCATGCCCGTTCGATGGGCATTCATCCACCCGGTTCAGACACACCTGCATATTGGACAATGCCGTGTACTATGTCTCTGTGCGCATTGAAAAATGCGAGCACCTTGATTGGCCAGGCGACCCAGCAGCTCCTAGACCACCACCGCCTGCTCGGGGGCAACAATCTCAGCCTGTGGACGCCGAGGGTGAGGTGGCGAGGGACAACGCTGGCCCAAGTGGTGGAGGAACCGCACCGCACTCCGACTCAAGCGCTTCAGAATACTCTGGTTGCCCGGTGGTGGAGGAACCAGACGGCAAATTCATCCCGCCTTCGGTGGAGGAGCCACCCTGTCCTTACACCTAAGCTAGCAGCGTGGACGTTCGGGGTCATGGCAGCAGGTCGATACCGTGAGTCAGTTTTGTATATGTCCTTTTCTGTTTCAGAGTCTGTAATGCTTTAGTCTGTCCTGGCTTCTAGCATAAGCGTCTGTAATGTCTATGTCTAGATATAGGTCGGTCTTGTTATGTAATTTCAGTGACGATATGAACCTTAACAGAATTGTAAGAGTCTGTAATTTCCTCCCTTGCGACAGCAGGGAGAGGATGAGTCAGTTTTTTGCAGTTTTGAACACTGTCATAGCTCTTGTTTGGGGTCAGCGGATAGCTCTTCGGGCTCAGTCTCAGTTTCACTGTCATCTTGTTCAGGTTGCCGACCCATGGCGGCAAATGTAACCCTCTGTACCTTTTTGTATTATAATAGAAATAGTCCAATTTACAAAAAAAAAAAAACATAATTACCTTTGAGAGAGTTATTTCAATTGTTGTTAAAGCACCTTTGCTATAGAAATATCATGGTGTGGTTGAGTCATAGATCTTAGGGTCCTTGAACCACATAAACAAAAATGTAAAGCAACATAATTTTATATCAACTAAAATAATTAAAAATTCAAAATATATATATATATATAATCATCATCATATATTCTAATACTTCAAAAGAAAAAATAATTAAAAAAAAAATATATCAATTACTTCTTCATACTAAGAAGGGATATGTGTGATTCCTTTAACTTTTAATATAAAATTAATATGTGGTATTTAAAAAATATTAATAATAATGAAACAAATTCAATGTGTTATAAATAAAATATTTCAATATACACCGTTAAAAAGTATTAAAAACATGAACTAACTAATATTGAGGAGCAACTCTGCAATAAATCAAATCTTGCACTTTCATTCAATTCAACCATTTCTAGCACTATTGATATTTCAGTTACAATTTTTCTACTTCACTTAAAATTGACCAAATCTTGCACTTCCATTCAAATTTCCATCTCTACTTCACTTAGATTTTACCAAATCTTGCACTTCTATTCAATTCAACAATTTCTAGCACTATTGATATTTCCATCTCATTTTGATGGTTCAGTGACGATTTTTCTACTTCACTTAGAATTTTGTCACTTCACATTTTTCTACTTCACTTAGAATTTCTCACTTCACTTACTTTTACCATAAAAGATATTAATTGTCTGTTTTTTCTACTTCACTTAGAATTTCTCACTTCACATTTTTCTACTGAGTGACTTTTACCATAAAGGATATTAATTGTTTGGTTTCCACTCTGGTAAATCCAAGCAAAAAAATTGATATTATTATTTAATATGGTATAAGTCTCTTAAAGTTTATAATCCTCAATCAATTCCATTTGTCATATCTGATAGATCCAAGCAAAAAAAATTTATTATTATTTAATATGGTATAAATCTCTTAGAGTTTATAATTCTTAGTCAATTTCATTTGTTATAAAAAGGTTGATATTAATTATTTAATATGGTATAAGTCTTTTAAAGTTTATAATTTTTAGGCAATTTCATTTGTCATGATATGTATCACATTTTTGTAAAAATATTCAAATTTTTAATAATTTTGTGTAGTCTTCTTATAAAATTTTGGCATTTTTCTTTTAGAAATAATGGAAATTAACAAATTTATATTTTTAGAAAAAACATGGAAAATTAGCCCATCTTCCCTCATTAGTCTAATAAAACAAAATCTATTTACCAAAAAAAATTAAGATATATTTAAAAATATATTAATAACAAAAATAGACAATATAGCCAATAAATAGAATATTTAATTGCTCAAAGTAAATAAATATTTCAATTCATCACAGGGGGAAGCTCAGCGGCAGGGCCGTGGAAATGAAGTTCTACCGAACCGCCAAACCGGAAGTCCTGGGTTAAAATCCTGGGGCTACCTCCCCCTTGAGGGGTACTTAAGGACAGTAAATCAGAGAGCCCGCCCAGTTTACAAAAAAAAATATTTCATACCAAATATTAATATAAAATAATATATATAAAAAATTGGAAAATATATATAATCTAAAATGACAAATTAATTTATACATTTAAAAATGCAATGCAAATTATTATTATAAATGTATTTAACCTTCTGATTTTTGTTCAAGTGCATTTAAACTTTACCAAGATGTCCTCAACCTCAGCTTAGGAGCAATGATTTCAACAATGCTCGGAGATGTCCCAACCCAAGCTGCAGAGCATTCATTTCAACTCTGGCACTTTACCAAGATGTCCTCAACCTCAGCTTAGGAGCAATGATTTCAACAATGCTCGGAGATGTCCCAACCCAAGCTGCAGAGCATTCATTTCAACTCTGTTTGGAGGAATGTAGATCTTCTATTTACATAGACTGCCAGTTAAAATAAAAGATTCTGTACAAACTATTGCAAAACATATATAAGATTGCGAGACCTGGATGAGATAGCAGCCACAGAGGCATCATACAGCGCACACAAATTCAGGAATTCTTCCTTATCAATCCAACAATTGCCTGCAAAATACTAAAAGGATAATTTCTACAACCCACAGAAGATGATAATTGAAGGCTTGCCTGCCTGTTTGTTGGCTTCACTGATCGAGCATAATTGCATATCAAGTGACCTAATTCAAATTCCCAAAATGCATTGATCCCAAACCATTGAAAATTGAAATTTTGTAGGGACTTGATGGCTGTTTCCAAGATGTTCTTGGCAGATTTCAGGGATGTTCCAAGCAGATTTGGGGAATATACTAGATATGTATCTTCAATTTTTGGCAATGGACAAGCAGATTTCAGGGATGTTTCAATTTTTGGCAATGGACAAGCAGATTTCAGGGATGTTCCAAGCAGATTGGGGGAATATACTAGATATGTATCTTCAATTTTTGGCAATGGACAAGCAGATTTCAGGGATGTTCCAAGCAGATTTCAGGGATGTTCCAAGCAGATTTGGGGAATATACTAGATATGTATCTTCAATTTTTGGCAATGGACATTGTTGATATGACAACATATTGTTTTAGGATTATGTTCATTATATACATATTTTTCTTGTTTTACTTTATTTTTTTTTTAAGAGTTGCAACTCAAAATATGGATTTTGTACGATGGGTTTCCATTTAGATTTATGGTGACTTCAAAGATTTCAACCCAAAAAAATTGTTAATTTGATCCTTCTGGTCATTGATTTTGTTCTTCTCATTGATTTTGTTCGATTTTGTTCTTCTCGGTTTTGGACTCATCTCAAATTAATTGTTAATTTGATCTTTCTGGTCATTGATTTTGTTCTTCTCAATTTTGGACTTTTGTTCTTCTCAGTTTTGGACTCATCTCAATTTGATCCTTCTGGTCATTGATTTTGATTTTGTTCTTCTCAGTTTTCTTCTCAGTTTTGGACTCATCTCAGGGTTTCCATATTGGGCATAGGTTGATTTTGATTTTGTCAGTTTTCTTCTCAGTTTTGGACTCATCTCAGGGTTTCCATATTGGGCATAGTTGGGCATAGGTTTCAGAGAATTCTTCCACCATCCCAATCTCAAGTATTATGAAAACATTGAGATAGTAGTAATTCAGATTGAATATTAGTTGCAACTCAAAACCCTAGTTGTTGCAACTCAAAACATGGGTTTGTTGCAACTCAAAACATGGGTTTTGTATGACAGGCTTCAATGTAGTTGCAGCTCAAAACCCTGAGATAGTAGTAATTCAGATTGAATATTAGTTGCAACTCAAAACTGAGTTGCAACTCAAAACATGGGTTTTGTATGACAGGCTTCAATGTAGTTGCAGCTCAAAACATGGGTTTTGTAGGACAGGCTTCAATTTAGATTTATGATGACTTGGATTTCAACCCAAAAATTCAGTTTATGATGACTTGGATTCCAACCCAAAAATTCAACAATTCAAACTGTTGATCCTTGTGGTTATCGCTTTTGTTCTTCTCAGTTTTGGACTCATTGCTTTTATTCTTCTCAGTTTTGGACTCAGGGTTCTCAGTTTTGGACTCAGGGTTGTGGTCATTGCTTTTGTTCTTCTCAGTTTTGGACTCATCACAGGGTTTCCATATTGGACATGGGTTTCACAGAATTCTTCCAATCTCAACCTCAAGTATTGTGAAAACATTGAGATGGTAGATAGTAGTAATTCATAACATTTAGCATTGAATAAATTCTCATTCCACATCTCAACCTCAAGTATTGTGAAAACATTGAGATAGTAGTAATTCAGATCGAATACTAAATGTTATGAATAAATTCTCATTTCAATGTTTTATAGACTTTCTATCTTCTGTATTTTATAGACCTTTTATGGAACTTGTTTTAAAAGTTGCCGTAAAAATAATTCTTCAAGTTGCTGTACAAATAATTCTCTTTGTTTTATTGCAAATTGGAAATAGATACTAATTCTCTTTGTTTTATTGCAAATTGGAAATAGATACACTGAGTTGCAATTTAAAGATAGGCTCTAACTATCCCAAGGATACATCCCAGTCAAATCATTCACAAATCTATATATACATAACAAAGAAGCATTAAGAACCATTTAAAAAATGAGAAATCTCAAATTTTCACTATTTCTTATCAACCCACAATATCAATCATAAGTTACATATACCAAGCAATAACACATACATATATAAAAATAAACAACCTACATAAATTCAACAAACCATCCTAAAATCATCTTCCTAAAATCATCTTAATTAGGATATATTCTTTAACACTAGAAATTTGCCTAAGGGGTAATTTAAACACTGAAAATTTGCATATCAATAGTTTTTCCATCCTTCTTAATGTTTAGCATTAAATCTGCAGTATACACTTCCAACTATGATATTTTGACACAATTCCAGCTATGATACAATTACCACAATGCTCTTTCACTATGATGAACAATGCTTTTATAGATGATGGAACATTATCATGAAATGTTCCAACTGCACCGCAAACGACCAACAAAATGGCATTTATTTTTAGCACTATGTTAATTTCTTAGAAACTGTATCTGCAAAGCAGAATCAGAACATAAATTCAAATAGACCTGAAACATTAGAGGGTAAATGAGAATCAATCCATCTCAATATAAGCCAATATTCAAATATTCATTCTTTAATATCTATCTGGATTAAGTTACACAGTAAAAGATTCAAAATAAACAAGAAAGCAGGAACACCCTACTGCTACTTCCTGCACCTTCCTAAAAACTAACAGAATCAATTAATATGAGGCATTGATAAAAAAAAAATTAGTCACTTCACAATAAGTACTTGCCCTTCACCCCATAGAGTAACCACTTGAGGTCTTTGCAAAGCACCGTATTCTTTTGAGTCAAATTCATGGATCTTTGTAATTGCAGAATACCACTTTCTTTGCTTTCAGCTCTTGTGGTGATTTGTACCCTCAACATGTCAAGGCCAAGAACTCACTTACAGATTGTTGCCTCATTTAGCATACTAAAGATCAATGCTAGAGATCGACCTGAAGATTTCTGGGAGCAATTGCAATATCAACCAGGCACACAACCTTTGTGCTGCAGAAGAAACCCATATATACATAATGGAAACCACCATTGTTTCCATTATAAAATCCATACCATCATCTTCTTCACACCTGCTTTTCCTTGCAATTCAGACTACACTGATGACATTGCTGCTGGAACTCAAACTACTGCTTTCATTGAGAGATGGTTTGGCCTGAAAAGCTGATTGTCTAGAGGGGGGTCTTCCATGTAATTTGAGTGACAGTTCTGAGGGTTTCATTGCAGAAGCCGCTGCAACACCGCCGAGGCTTAACTGGGATAATCCTGTGCATTCGTCCATTTTTATTGGAGCAGTTGGCATTACAGCTGTTGGCTTATAAACATTGGAAGTTTGTGTTATTGTGGGTCTAAAAGTGTGCCATATGGGGAACCCGTATGGTACATAAGGGGTAACAAAACCTGGGAACACTGTCAGATCAGCAGAAGCTGTTTCATCAACCTGAGGAAGAAGAGTTTCTACATCTGCAGAATTTGCAGAATTATCACCTGATTCGGCTTCTTCTTGATCAGAGGCCGACTGTGATGACAATACAGGCAAGGCAGGCGAAGGTAATGGACAACTGATAGGTTCAGCAGTGATATCGAACAGGCTAGAACGTCGTTTCCTTCTGGTTAGATTACTCTGCCTAATAAAATACTTTTGTGCATGACTAGCAACCTGAGTAGGAGTTCTTGTCGGCACAAAGTTTCTTGATATACCTCTCCAATCACCCTTTCCAAGCTTTTGAAGGCCAATAAGAAACATGCGGTGTTCCTCTTCAGTCCATGGAACCCCTGAGATCATGAGATAGTATAAACATTGAATTATTTAGTAATCATTAAGCAAGAAATAAACACAAGCAAATTAAACTTTTTATGGCATCAAGTTAAAAGGGATTAATGCCAATAGGAACATATTTTCTCAGACAAAATTTATGATTAAACATTAAATTTCACAGTTCAAATTCCAGCGACGCCAGGAATGAAAACAAAAGAAAATGCCAATAGGAACATATTTTCTCAGACAAATTGTATAGTTAAACATGAAATGTCACACAAGAAAAGAGCAACAAAACTGAACGGCTAAGAGATGATTGATTTCAAGGAAAATCTAGAAAAATTCACAGCTCAAACTTCTTAATCTCGCAAGAAAGAAGACAGTGCATGAATTTTGTTCAACTCAGACTCTTTGCTGATAATCAAGAAATTCCAGAACAAAAAGCTTTGGAAACGATTGGAGCAACAACTCAAGCCCATTCCAGGTTTAAAAGATGGCCAGTAGGGAAAGGCATTGATCTTTCAGGGCAAAGGTGCATGGTTCAAATCTCATGGAACCCTCCCCCTGTCAGAATGGGGCAGAGGTCCGAAGTTCAAATTTCTTGGAACCCTCTACTATGGTAGAGATCAAACAAAAACCATTACTTATCCAAAAAAACAAAGACAGGGAACTCAAAAAAATTGAAGGAACAGAAATCATAGCACTCTACAAATTTAAAATACTGAATAATTTATGAGAACAATCCCACAAAGAACCAAACAATTCAGAACCTCCTGTAAAATCACATACCTACTTTTTCACAAAGACAAAATCATCAAGAATATAACAGTAGAGGATAAAACATTAGGCTTTGAGTCCCATAAATCACAAGACAACAACCAAATTGAAATTCAAGGAAGTTACTACAAAGATTTAACGCAAAGCCAATAAAAATTTCTAAGCCAACACAAGAAATGAGAGGAATTCAAGAACCCACTGTGTATTTGGGGAAACTCATCAAGAGAAAGCCAAACAATTTTAAGTTGAGAATCAAGAACCCGTCGCCAAAATACAAAGGGGCAAATCATAAAGCTAACAAAGAACGCAAGAACTTGGAATATTTATGCGAGAACACCTAAAAGCTTGAACGAATTTTAAGAACCCAAGTCCTAAAACAGCAAAGCGTGTCGACCTGAACCAAAACCGGGCAAAATCGTCAACTGGAATTAAAATTCTGTGCTTCAAAATCGAAGGAACCCAAATGATCATAACAGAGAAGAAACCTGAATTCTTCTCAAGCCCACAAAACTAAAAGTCTCGACAGTTTGGAATCCAATGTAAATCTTGTACCTTTCTTCCTCTCTCCTCGAGAATTGTTATGAACGAGACCATCGGATACATAACCATCTGCAGAAGCAGCAGCATTAGCAACTGATTCGCAAGGCTCCATAGCTGAAGCTGAGGCCGGGCTGTTATTAGAGGAAGAGGCGTTGTTGGAATAATGCAACAAATTTCCCATACTCACACTCTTGCGTATCGGCCCATCAGTTAGCCGAACTCCAAACAATTTCACACCACGGTTGGGGCATGTTCTGGAATTATGGCCATTGTGCCCACAGTGCGAACACTTCCTTGTCATGTTTACCGGCTTTGGATATAATTAATCGAAAGCCAAGAGACAGACAAAAAAAAAAAAAAAACCAGACAGAGCCCAATTCGTACCAAATTACAGAGATGCCAGGAACCAGAGAATCCAAAATCCAAAACCGAAGGCAGATCCAAATCAGAGATCGATACCTAATCTAATTATCCAGATACAGACGCTATATAAAAGTCAATAAAAGGGGGAGGAGGAGTGTAGTTCTTTCATTCAATCAATCGATCGAACCGCATTGCCAAGTGTTTCACTGCAGTCCTCTCCCAGAAAAAAACTACCATGGCAACTGGCAAGAACGGCGACACCTTCCTTCAAGATGCCTTCTTTACGACATGCCAAGATCCTAATTTCCCTTCATCTTCCTCTTTAATCCTACGGTTAGAAACTCTTCCGTCAGTGCCCTGGACTCTGGAATCCCGTCAGATAAGTGCATCTAGTGCAGGACTTAGACCCCGTGCTGTCATACCAGAAAGATTTGATGATGCATCCCTCTGTTTTCTGTTTTCTTTTTTTATTTTCTATGTCGGCCAAAACGGACGGTGCTCCTGGGTGCCATGTGGGCATGCCGTGGAATGGATGTATATACATCAAATATGCATGTGCCATGTATATCTATGTATATATGTCCATGCCCATATCCATATTGGATTGGAGTAGGTGAACATTACATTTCTCTTAATATAAAATCGGAAGGGACATGGTCAAACACTTCCATTTAATATATTATATTATTATTAATATTTATCTTCCCCTTAATATATTTGTGGCATTGTTATCTTCCTCCAAATACTATAAATATTTATTCGCTCCCCTTGTGTTTATGTCCCCATCACATAGTGTTTGAATAAAATGAAGTGAGCAGCAAGCAAGAGTTACTTAAAGTTGTTATTTGCAAGGCAATGACCACTTACCAAATCTATTATTAAATACTTGCATTGCAGGATAGCCAACCACATCACAAAGAATGATGCCTTGAGATACCATTTAAAGAATGATGCCTTGAGATACCATTTATATTAAAAATTTAGGAGAAAAATCTGCCCCAATATATATTAATTATATTTATAATCATAATCATAATCAGACATTAAGTAATTTTGATGCCATTCTTAATTAATAATATTATTGTGTGGAGGTAAGGAAAGTATCCTTTTCCAATAAAACTTACCATAAAAGGAAGGTCTAGATACACTTCTTAAAACTTAATAATGAAAGGGGGCACAAATAAGGTAATGTCATAAATAAATTAATATCATAAAAGTAAAAGAGTTTTAAAAACAAAACCAAAGATAATAAATAAATTAATATTATAAAAGTAAAAGTTTTAAAAACAAAACCAAAGATAATAAATAAATCAATATTATAAAAGTAAAAGAGTTTTCAAAGTAAGGAAAAACCATCCTTATCTTAATTCCAAAAAAATAAATGCATCCTTACTTATCCATGTCAAATAAAAAACCCATTATTATCTTTAAAAAATATATGCATACTTACTTATCCATGTCAAATAAAAAACCCATTATTATCTTCAAAGTCTTTTCATTATTATCCTTATTTATTTTGTTAGTGTTAAAAATAAAATAAATCATCTTACTTTAGACCAAATAAATTGCATATTTAAACAACTAAATTAATATAACATAAAATTCATCACCCTCGAAAAATATATTTACTAATATTAATTAATATATAACAATATATTACATAAATAGTTAAAATTTGGTGGACAGCAAAAATAAACTAAGATATTAACAATATATTACTTAAATAGTTAAAAATTGGTAAACAGCAGAAATAAACGACCTTAGTTGAAACAAAAAGAATTACATATTTACACAATTAAATTAACAAAACATGGAATTCATCGCCCTCCAAAATATGTATATTTATTAATATTAAATAATATATAACAATACCGTGTATAAATAGAATCTGTTATAAGGAAAATGAGATAAGTTAATTTTCTTTGTGTAATATTTTTTAAAAATTCTATATATAATTTAAAAAATAAAAATAACGATGTTTTTAATTTATTTTTGAATAATAAAATAAATTATTGTTTTAAAAAATAAAATGAAAAAATCTCCTAACATGAATTATTATTATTATTATTATCATTATCTAATTTTAAGGTCACTGTCATATCACATTGGTGTATGGGACAAGATACTCACTTTTGGTAGTGATAAAATAAAAATGAAAATGAAAAATCTCTCAACACGAATTATTATTGTTATTATCCAATTTTAAGGTCGGTGTATGAGACCCCCTAATGGAAATGAAAGATCTCTCAACATGAATTCTTATTATTATTATCTAATTTTAAGGTCGGTTTATGAGACCTCCTAATGAAAATGAAAGATCTCTCAACATGAATTATTATTATTATTATCCAATTTTAAGGTCACATTGGTGTATGGGATAAAGGACCCACCTCCAAGCAATAATTTAAACCTTTTAGGAGGAAACACATGCTCTTAACCATTAGGCCCACTCAAGCTATATATTTATACAATTAAATTAATAAAACATAGTATTTTGATCCAAGAGCATTCAACTCAAGGAATATCATTGTATTTTAGTAAACATAAGGGGTCTTGTGTTTCAAGGAAGTTGGTTTCCTAAGTATTGAATTAATGTAATTATTAAGAGTTTTGAGTGATTTTAATGAGAGAAGCTAGAATAGGATTTAATTGAATATAGTGAGGCATATTTGTAAATATTCTTGAATGTAGAAAAATATGAGAGATTTAGGATAGTTGAGAAATTGAGTGATTTGAGAATTGATTGTAAAACTTAGATTAGGAGTTAGTTCATGATTTTGTGGATTTGAGAGAATTCTTAGGAATAAGGAAGAGATTTTAGGACTTTTTTGAGAGGTTTATGGATCTAAACCAGGAATTGGTTCTAGAATCCTTTTATATAAATGTAAGCCTAAAAGGCATAGATAGGGATTAGATAGGGAGATAGTTAGACAATTAAGCTAACTAGAGGGTGATTGTAAGCCTACTGGCAGATTGTAAACAGAGGCCACTAACATTAGAAGATTAGGCCAAAGATAGTGAGACTGTGTAAATGTTTGTTTATATATACAGAGATTAATTGTGAAATTGTATAAGTGTGTGGTTTGTGTATCGAATGTTAAAGTTATGTATGAATCAGAGTATTATGTATAACATATGTGTGTAAGCAGAGTCCAGGCGAATACACAGAGGAGAACAATAATACAGAGGAACATAATGGATCGTTGAATCCATTTGAAAAACCCAAGTAATGGTTTGGAGAGATCTTGATTAGAGAAACACATAAAGTTAAGCTTAGGAGGAGTAGCGCAACGGAACAGTGGAAGGACGAGAACCGTTGAAATAACGGAAACCACAGTGAACCATTGAAGAATGGCATATAACTCAAATAAAGAGATGTACGAAGAAATGAAGTGTTAGTGTATAGGAGTTGTCGGATCTAGAAGATCAATGGCCAGGATTAAGTCACAACGAAGGGAGGAAGTTGTGTTGCATCGCAACATATTATAGCAATGCGTATACCCCGGCCGCAAGCGAGTTGCAATTGCGAAATGCGATCTTATTGTTAATAGTTGGATCGGGCGCTCAAATCAATGGTGGACGACTGCTGTTAAATCTCGCATCGCAATATTCCAAAGGGAGGACTTAACCTTGGGCCACAAGTCTTGAACACATGTGAAATGTGATGGGCAATTGTGATTTCCAATGCAATCGGAGATTTGATCACATCGCAAATATTCAATAGTAGATGTGCCATGACCCTTAACCCTTGCGATGTGTGACATTGCGATGAGTGGTATTGATCGGGCGAGAGGATTTGCGGTATGCGATATAGAGAAAATCCGAGAAGGTAATGGACTTGGGTTTATTGTAGTTTGGAATCTGATGTGTTATTGCATATTAGATGTGATGGAGGAAATCGTGTGTTAGTGTGACCCGCGGAGAATTGCGATTGTGATTGCGATAAAGGAAGCCTTGAGAAATGTGCTAAGTAATGAAGGAACACGAAAAGGTATGTATACGCATGGTTTATGTGGATTCTATTATAAAAGGTTTATAATAGAATAAAGCAGCGATAGGAGGTTTTTATGGGTTAAGTCTAGTTATAACTAAAGTAAGAGTGGGTATTGGTTACATATATGCGATATTAAAGATTAAAAAAGGCTTATAAGAGTCATTAAGTCCCGATGATGAAAGGATTGATTAAGGGTTGATCTGTGGTTAGTTTGATAAATCATTCCACTGAGTTTTAATAAAAGGGGCCTTAACCATTATCTAATGAAGATTTGACTCAGTAGCTCATATTAATTCCTAGGGCAAAATGGTTTATGCATTTCAATATGCATAATGTGGGTAAGAGCAAGGTTTTCCTATGTCAAAGTGGTATCAGAGCAGAAGAAGATTCTGCGTGCAAAAGAAGGGATAGAGTATTGCTGACAGTTGGTGATTTCAACCAAGGTAAAGTTGGGAGATTGGTAAGAGGAATCCTAATCTTGTAATTTATGCATTTTGATAGAATGTTTAGATTTTGAGAAAAGTAGAGCAAGTGATTTATGGACAATGAATCCGTATAATTGGAATTGTGAAATGTTTGAAATTGAAATTGGAGAAGAACAGTTAATTTCTTAGAGGCAGGTGAGTAAGAATTAAGAAGAGATTGCAGAAACATAAAGAATCCACAACAATGTTTTGAAGAATGGAGATTCACTCGAATGTGAAGAGTGGATGGAGACTGCTTGTGAAATCATGCAAGTATTGTTTTATTTAACTCTGATTTCAGTTTTTCTAGATAAAGAAATAGATTGAAGATTGATAGTTGCAGCTAATGAAGTATCTCAACAAAAGAAGATCAAGCCTTAAGAAGCAGTAATGAAAGAAACTGGTAAGGATTTCTGAGTGGAAGAAAACTCAACGAAGGAGAAATTGTTGTCGACAGTTAAGCTTTACAAGATAAAGCTGGAAGATTGAAAGAAAGAACCAGATTCTAAATCTGATTGACAGTAGTTGAATGTTGAAATTTTGTGTAGTGGAAGCATGAAGATCTGCTGAAATGGATTTGCAGGAGTGGTGAGATCCTAAACATAGGCGAAGGTATGAAAATTTGGATTTAAGAGATCTGTGGTTTGTATCTTTTGAATCAGTTACCGGAGAACCCACAGTATGAACATTTTTATGCCAACGTTTCAAATCCCAACTGGGATCCATCATCAGGACTTATGAATGATGATAAAAGAAGAGCTGCTTTGAAGGAAATAAATAATAATGTGAAAAAAAATTTAGGATCAGCAGAATGTCGGCTTGAATGTTTAATTTTCATTAATTTAATTAATTATTCATTCACTCATCGGTTAAAAATTAATAGATAAAATCTCAACAAATAAATAAATGACTGAATGAATAATTAATTAAATTAATTAAAATTAAACATTCAAGCCGACATTCTGCTGATCCTAAAAAAATTTTCACATTATTATTTATTTCCTTCAAAGTAGCTCTTCTTTTATCATCATTCATAAGTCCTGATGATGGATCCCAGTTGGGATTTGAAACGTTGGCATAAAAATATTCATACTGTGGGTTCTCCGGTAACTGATTCAAAAGGTATGAAAATTTGTCTAATGATTAGTAGATATTGAATAAGTGAGGTTTTAGAGCAAGATTACAACAGTTAAATGGTAAGAGGGATGTTTTCAAGTTCTTGAAATAACATAGTTGGAAGATACAACTGAAGGCTAGTGAAAATAACAGTCCATTTAAAGTGTAGGTGAATGGAGGGGTAAGATCAGACAGAGAACTTGAACGTACGATGATATGGTTTTATTTTAATTTGATTTGAAGATTGGAAAGTTGTGATATTTGTATTGATGCAGAGGTATTGTTACAACTCACAAAAGAAATTCCACAGAGGATGTGGGTAGAATTGCTAAGAGATAAAAGAAGTTGTTAAGAGTTTCTGAATGAAAGCAGAATGTGGCAAAACCTTGAGGAATTCCAACAGGGATTGGATAAAGAGGACAATTGTGGTCTTAGAAGATGCAGATGATTTGAAGCCTAGAAGGAGAAAAGACAAGTGCTCAAAGGAGGTTCCAGAGATAGATAACTAAGTGGTTGACAAAAGACTAAGTACAGAGGAGAGCTTGGTGAGGTAAGTGGCAGTAGGGAGGACTTGTTGTTGTAGAGGCTTTAGTGCAACTCATAGTGAAGTGAGTGAGGAACTCATAGAGATGGAGAGGATGATGACTAGTGACAGTCATAACAGAGGTTCTGAAAGAGATCATAACAAAGGACAAAAGGAGAAGGATGCCAAGGCAAATGGCATGAGAATGAGTGACGAAGAATATGATAAAGAAATGGTTGAGATAGCAGTTCAACTTGAAGTATTAATGGAGATGTTGCAAGGAAATGAAACAGATCATAAATATGGTTATGTCATGAAAAAGAAAGTGAAGTGGCAGAGGCTACAAGAGAAGAGGAATCGACAGGTGAATATGCAGTTAATAAAGGAGCTGAGGAAACTTGAACAGATTTTAGATGCCAAATTGGAGACAGAGAAGTTCGAAAGAGTTGAGCTACAACAAAAGGGAGATGCTGAAGAAGATGTTGAAGTTTTGATATGTGAACCAGAACGTGGACCATTACTTTTTGAAAGTGATGAAGAGCTAGCAGAGTTGGATCATATGAATGATTCAGAGTAGCCAGAAGACTTGATGACTGAAGCATCAAATGAGACTGTAAGGACTTGTGATTTTAAAACTGATAATTTGTGTTTGGTTGCAGGTTTGGAAGAAAATAGGCAATCTTTTAAAGCTGTCAAAAACATGAAAGAATACCTTCCATAAAATGAAAGTTTTGAAGCAAAATATGACAAGGAGACTGGAAAAGAAATAGTTCGCTATAGTGAACAAGCACATAGAGGCATCATTAAAACAGATGGTGTTGGAGCGAGACTTGCCGACTGTCTCAAGAGTTCTTTTAGTTTAAATCAACATACTGATGTGCTGACTGAAAAGTTAAAGGGGAGATGAGAGCAACATACTGAAAGGTTGCCAGAAGAGGAAGAAGAGGTACAAAGGCCTTATATTTTTTATTTTGATAATTGTCTTATGAGTGTAGATTTTGTTGTAGAAACTAGAACATATTTGGCACAGGTGGACGACCCAATGAAAGAATAAGAGGAAGAACATCTACTGAAGGATGTTAAGAAAGATTTAGCAGAGGAAGAAGGACCACGTGATGATGGGTCAATAGCAAATGAAGAAATGGAAGATTGTGTAAAATTTCCAAAATTTACTCCAAATAAAATCATTGAGTTATATAGAGAATTAGACTTTCAAAGGAGGAAGTTGGAAGAGCAGAGGGTATGCTCCTCCCCAACTCCCTCCTCTACTTGACATTGCAACTTCAATGCTCTCATATCGATCTAATTGTGTGCAAAAAATGAGCCATGCCTCATTCTGAAGAAAATAGACAATATTCCAAAGATCTTCGTAAATGTCAACTAATCCTGAGCTATGGCTGTGAAACTGGAAGATCAAGATCTGATAGGGAAGTTCACTAGGCTTTGGCCCTCCATAGGTCTTTGAATCTAGTGGTAAATAAGAACTAGCATCCTCTCATCTTGGTTTCCTTTTGTGGATGAGGGTTTTACACTTTTCTCTTTAAGGAGAAGGTAAATAGAGACCTCATGTTCTGTAGTGGGCTATCTTTTATGGGTGTCCAAGGGTTATATCTGGACATGTGGAATCCATATTTCAACCCTAAGAATGATGTTCCCTCAATTCTTCTTGTATGGCTCAAGTTACCCCACTTTTTGCTTCATTAATGGAATAAAGAAAAATTTTGAAACATAGGGAATACTCTAGGATGATATATTGATCATGTTGACCCACAGGAAGGGATGTTTGTGTGTGTAAGGATATGTTTTGAAGTTGATCTAAATAAGGGCTTACTTGAAGTTATGCATCTCAATCTAGATAATTGGAATTTCCTCCAATAGGTTGATTACAATCAAATTCATTTTAAATACAAACCATGCCACAAGTATGGGCACCTTGCAAGGAATTGCCTAAAGTTGGAAGCTCAGCAAACGTAGCTTGAGGCAAGTGAGAAATGGAAACAATTCAAGCTTAGAAGAAGTCCAAAACATCGAAATGCAGTAGAAAAAATCTAGAGGAAAATGGTGTAGGATCAAAGACTGAACCCTTGTCAAAAAAATCAACCAGTATGCAAGCTTCTTCCTCCAAGGATCCTTGTCCTCAAGGTAATAAGGTTGTAGTCCTGGAATAGATGGAAGAAGAGGAGGAAAATCATATTAAGGAAAATGAAGAGGTCCTCCAAGATCCAACCTCTAACAAAATTGTTGGTAGTAGCAATTATGATATTCATCAACTTGAAGATGTGCCAACCCATGAAATAATAGTAGACAAAGAAGATTCTGAAGAGGAGGAGGTTTTCCACTCCCTTAAAAACCCAAGAAACCACCAGGGGATTTTTTCCATCAAATTAACACATGAAAAGTTTGAAGGAGAATAGGAAAAGGACCACAACCAAGGTAAGACATCTAAAAGAGTAGGAAGAGAGGAAAATCAGGATATACAAAATGAGTTCGTAGATAAAGAAAAAGATATGGAAACAAAACAAATAATCGAAGTAGAACTCAATAAAGGATAGAGGAATACTTAGAAATGAAGTGAACCTATCTGAGGGGGGATTTGAAAAACCACTAGTAAATGATGAAAATAATCTCTTGTAATTGTGAGGGATAAATATCATAAAGGAAAATGTCAAAAGTTAAAAGCACAATTAAATAGGAAAAAACCCTAATCCTCCTCCTCCATGAGATGAAAATGGGAGAGCTGAAAATCCTCAAGGAAATTGGAAATTTATGGCAACGTCGTAGGATGTTATCTGTATGCTCTCATGGGGCCTCAAGAGGGCTGCATACTCTTTGGTCCTCTATAGCTTTTTAGTTTGTCTAATAGATTAGATATTTGCATTGGTTACCAATATATTTACTTCATATCCCAAGTCAAAATTTTATGTAGTATTATTAATGTTTATATGCCTTTCGTCAATCAAGAAAAGGTTTCATGTTGGTCATCTCTAATTAATATTAGGGAATCTTAATACATGCATTGTGTTATTTACGGGGGCGCCTTAAAAAAACCTGGGGAGTATCCCACTTCATGATCCAAGATAGTATGAAGGATCACATTTTTTCTTAGGAATTGATAGAAATTAAACCAAATAATAGTAAATTCACTTGAAGTAACAAACGAGTGTGCTCGAGACATATTGTTGCAAACTTGGATTGCTTCATGATTAGTATTGAATTCTTAGAATAATGTTTCTCATTCTCCTTACAGACTATGGATTTGGGTGGATCATATCATCATCTGATTTCACTATCCCTCCTTCCAAATAAAGATTATGGACCACTTCCTTTTCATTTCAACCCTTACTAGCTGAAGAGGTGTGGATTTCATGACATGGTATCCAAACTTAGAGAAAATGGATTACAAGGCCTCTTATTTTTCTACAAGAACAAAAAATCAAGGAATCCAAGCTAGCTATAAAACAATGAGAAAAGGAAAACTATTTAGACTAGGAGAAAGAGGTAAAACAATGTTAAAACGGATTGGAAGAAATTCAACAAAGAGTGGAGTAGGAAAACATATGCTAAGTAGTATTGCAAGAAGAAAGGATGGAGTTTTCTCTTTATCACAAGGCATTGAAGGAAGAGGAGGAATTTTGGTGTTTGAAATCATAGAGTTTATGGATAAATTTGGGAGATCAAAATGCAAAATTATTACACAATCAGGCTAAAATGAGTAGTGGAAGAATAATGTTAAAAATATTGTAGTCAATGGATTTTTTTTTTTAATATGCTAAAATTAAAGATGTCACTATATAAAATCTCAACAAAAAGATCCATAAAATCATGGAGTGGGCTATTAGGATCATGCTAGAACATAAATGAAAGAAGGTCGCCCATGTGGATAATGAGTCTCTTCTTTGGCCAATTCTAGAAGAAGAGGTATGGAAGACATTGAATTCATTTGACCTGGATAAGTTCTTAACTCACTTTTATATAAAATGTTGGAATGCGATTAGGTTTGATCTCTATAGGATGATAGGTTTTGTTCACAAGAATTTTAAAATGGACAAGGAATAAGCTCATCCTTCTTGGCATTGGCTCCCAAACAACTAAACCCTTCTTCCTTTGATAGGTTAATCGCCAAATTTAATTGAGGTAATGAACAGATTTGGATTTGAGGATCATGTCCTCAAATGGATATCTTCTTGCATTGTTGGCACATGGATCTCTTCCTTAGTTAATGGAAGGTTGAGTAGATTTTTCAAAGCCTCTAGGGAACTAAGGTAATGTTGTCTTATTTCTCATATTCTCTATATTTTTATGGCAAACTCAAGTAAGAAGTTAGATCATGAAAGAAGAATAGAACTTCACCCAGACATTAGATATGTTATAAGGATCAAAAACATCAATCGTTGTAGTTTCCTAATGACATATTTCTATTGGGAGGTGCATCAATCACCATTGCTTCAAGATTTAAATATGTTTTAGATATTTTTTTCTTGGCATTAGGGAGGATAATTAACAAAGAAAAGAGCCAACTTTTTCACCTAGAATGTTAGAAGATTGATCCATGGGAAAATTTTGTGAATACTGGATTTCCAATTATTGAAGCCTAGAAGGAATTTAAATATTTGGGCATGTTGATCTATTTAAATCATTTTCCCCACCCATCTTCCCCCCCACCCCCTTATTTCAAAATTTAAAATGAAAGTTTAGCAATGGGGGTCTCACTAGTTGGATGTTGCAGGGAGAGAGATCCTAACAAATTTAGTTCTAACTACTTCACTATTGTATCAATTTTCAAGCTTCTTTGCTCCTTATGGGGTTTGCTTGATGATGACTTAGGAAATTATAAAAAAAAATTGTGGCAATGGGAGAAACTATTTCAAATAAATTCCATATCGACTCTTTATCAAAGAGTTGATACTCATTGGATTCGAAATATAATTCCTGTTGTTATTATGTTTCTGGTATGGCTCTATGATACAGGTGTTGTACTTGATGGAAACTAACTCAAATGGCAATGGTTTGTTCAGGCTCTCAAAATGATGGAAATTAAGAGGCTCGCGGGTGAATGGTTCAAAAGGTCTGGACCTGCAGGTTCATCGTGCAGGAGGTGCGGTCATATCCGCAGGTTACCCGTTCTGTAGGTGCATAACCCCAGTTCACTCACTTCAAGGCAGTGAAGCGCGCTCACGTGGGGTTTCTTATGTTTGGCCCGTGGTATTTAGCCCACCTTTTTCTGATGCTATGGTTTTGGCCCATGGTATAGGATCTATTTTAGCCCCGGTTTGGATCCCTTGTATTGGTTATTGATGGTTTTGTCCCATGGTGTGAATAAGGGCTTATCTATAAATAGGGAAGGAGATCACTTGGCTGAAGTATCTTTTCAATTGAATATCTTAAGATCTGGAATATTGGGTTGTCAATGCTTGATCTAAATAAAAGTAATTTTGAAGGTAAATTTATGAAGTCGTGATCTCTCGAGCGCATAATCAGATCTGTGGATCTGACTGACTGTGGCACATTGGTGTACTGAAAATTTGGCCCTAATCAGAAGTTCGTAGGCGATCCAAAGGCGCAGTGCGGGGTACGCAGCGTAGGAGAGGGCACAGTGCGGGGCACACGCAGTACAGAAAAGGGCGAAGTGTGAGGTACGCAGGCAGGAAGAAGGCACAGTGCGGGTATACGCAGTATGTCAGAAGTAAAGGTGCAGATTTGAAGAAAAGTACGTAAAGCAGAAGAACAACTAGTGTGGATCTGCGCAGTTCAGTCTCAGAAGAGCTGCGGATATATGCAGGCCCCTGTTGGTGAAGTTGCGGACTTATCTTGAAACAATTGTTGATTGTCTTTTATCTATTGCAGCAAAGTTCTGGGTTTAGATTTCTGGTATTCTTTTCTGATTACAACATTCTGAAGAGTGGGTGATTCATTGGTTTATTATATAAGGAGATTGGGTGTTTTTCATGTACTTGGTGATTATTTGATGTTCATGGATCCAGTTTGAAAATTAATGAAACGTGGTCCTTAAAGAAGCAAAAGAGCAAAAGGGGGTTGTAGCTCCCTTCCAGGAGAGACTAGAAAACGAGAGAGAGTTGTATCTCTCTGCAGGTTGCAGCCTGTGTACTGGTAAAGGACTGCACCAGTACAAAATCATTGTAAAAGAAGTTTCTAATTGAAAGAAGATAGAGACATATTGCAGCAGGTGGTTTTCACCCACATTGGGTTTCCACCTTATATCTGGTGTTCTTTGGTGTGACTATCTTTTTTTCTTGTTTCATGCTCATTATTATATACAAGTTAATGATCAATAAATAAATGAAGGCATATTGAAAATAATTTGATAATACTGATTCACCCCCTCTCTCAGTATTATTTCCAACAATTGGTATCAGAGCAGGTCCTTCTGAAGGAGCTTTATCGCTTGAAGGAAGATCCATCATCATGAACAACTATGAGAGGGAAGCATCAATCAAGCCACCGATTTTTGATGGGACAAACTTCGTATATTGGAAGGTAAGAGTTACTGCCTATCTTCAATCTTTGGGTACAGAAGTTTGGGACATCATAGAAACAAGGTATACTTTTCCATCAGCTACTCCTACAGATCTAGCAGAGAAGAAGAAATATGAAACAAATGCAAAGGCAGTCAATACTCTTCTAGGATGCCTATCTCAATCAGAATTTGTGAAAGTTATGCAGTATAAATCTGCAAAAGAAATATGGGACAAGATTGTTCTAAGCTACGAAGGAGATGATCAGGTAAAACGTGCAAAACTTCAAACCCTCAGGATTCAGTATGAAAATCTCAAGATGTATAATGATGAAAGTGTGGCTAACTATTTTCTTCATGTGGATGAGATTGTTAATTGTATGAAAATTTTGGGTGAAGAAATAAAAGAGGCTGTTGTGGTTGAAAAAATTCTAAGATCTTTGTCACCTAGGTTTGAATCTAAATTTTCTGCTATAGAAGAAAAAGAGAATCTACAACATCTTAAAATGTCACAACTGCATGGAATTCTAAGTGCTTATGAAATGAGGAAAGGAGGTCCATCTGACAGGAGAGAAGCTACCTTCAAGGCTTCAGGCAAAGGATATTACTATGAATCAGGACATGGGTCAGAAGAAGAAGAATAATCAAATTTTGTTAGAAATCTTCAACGGGGTACTGGACGGTTCAGAGGTAAGTTTCCCTTCAATTTCTTTGCTTGTGGAAGAGTAGGTCACTATGCCACCAAATGTCCTCATAAGGATAAGATCGACAAGGGAAAGGAACCTATTAGATGGAACAAGAAACAAAATGCAAATAAGAAGAGCTACTACACTCGTGAAGACAGTGATGGTCTATCAAATAGTGATGAAGATGAACACGGTAATGACTATAAACTTTTGATGGCCTTTGAAGATGATGATTACATGGATGCTATAGATGTGGATAGCTTTTATGAAAAAATTTCTAGACTCAAGACATGTATAGAAGAAAAGAATATGATCATTGATACTCTACAATTTCAAATTGATGAAAAAGAAAAATTTCTTGAAAAGTTAGAAGGTGAAATAGTTGGCCATAGAAAAGAAGTTGAGAAAACAAAGCCTATAAATCTTAAGTTTGTCAAAGGATCTGAAACTCTAGATGAGATCATCAATGTACAACGTTCTCCACTAAACAAGACAGGTCTAGGGTATAATGGAGAAACATCTCAAGCATCCACTTCAAAGAGTTATCTTGATGCAACAAGAAGGAATGAGAAAAAGCACAATGGAGATCGCTAGGTAAAGCAGGGATGAATTACATCAAGAACAAACAGAGACTATCAGGTAAACTAGGGGAAATCCATCTTAAGGATGAACAAAAGCTACAACCAGCCACAGGTAAAATCTTCTCAATTTGCTTCAAGAATGGATGACAATAGAAATTACAATCATTCGGCCGGTAGATTTGATAACCGCAGAAGCTTCTTCTTCAATGGACAATGTTTCTCTTGTCATAACTTTGGTCACAAAGCAGCTCAATGTGTTGCATATAAAACAATCATGACTAGAGAAGCTCAAAAACAAAGAAGCATGACAGGGATTACAAAAAGGACCTATAACAATTTTTCGGCTCTTGAAAATGAAGTTGAATGTTCTATTTGCAATAACTTTGGTCATGAAGATTCTAAATGCAGGAGCAGGTTTCAGCAGACAAAGGAACAACCCTCAAGCACCAAAACATGGAGAATAAAGGAACCACAAACAGAAGTATGTGGGATAGCCTTTTATGCAGAGGGACAGGAAAATCTATGGTACATCGACAATGGATGTTCGAAGCATATGACAAGTGATAAAGAAAAACTTGAATCATATTTTGCTTTAGAAAAGGGAAAGAAATTTTCTTTTGGAAATGACACTCCTGCAGCTATAAAAGGAAAAGGCACTGCTCAGTTGAAGGAAAAGGTCAAAACTGGAAATGTTTTGTATGTTGATGGATTGAAGCATAATCTTCGGAGTGTCAGCCATATGTGTGATCGAGGAACCGAGGTAATATTTAGATCAAATGGATGTCGTGTTCGTGATCTTGATATAGGTGAAACACTGATCAAAGGTAGAAGAACTCCAAATAATCTATATATATTTGAAGAAGGACAACAACAATGCTATTTAAGCAAGGATGATGAACACTGGTTATGGCACCGGAGGCTGGGGCATCTAAGCTTTTCACAAATAAGGAAAGCATGCAAATACCAGGCAGTTTGTGGTCTTCCAGATTATCAAAATTCTAGACAACACCATATGCAAATCATGTCAGTTTGGAAAGCAAACCAGAACTAACTTTCCGGAGAAGGAAGGATCAGCTAGCATGCCTCTTGAGCTAGTCCACACAGATGTATGTGGTCCTTTTAGGAAAAGGACACCTTGAGGAGAAGAATACTTGATATTATTCATTGACGATTTCTCTAGATTTGTTTGGTTAGGACTTATGAAGCACAAAGACGAAGCATTCGAAAAATTCAAATCCTTCAAAGCCTTGGTTGAAAATGAATCAGGTTACAAAATTAGGTGTCTCAGGTCCGACAGAGGTGGAGAGTTTACCTCAAAGGAATTTTTTGATTTCTGTGAAGAACATGGGATAAGAAGGGAATTCTCTGGAGCTAGAACTCCTCAGCAAAATGGAGTGGTGGAAAGGATGAATAGAACAGTCCAACAAATGGCTCGTGCTATGCTTGATGAGTCTGGAACCCCCACAACTTTCTGGGGTGAAGCTGCATATGGTGCGGTTGTTATTCTCAATAAAACAAATGTCCGAGTGAACATCACTCAAACTCCTCATGAGCTCTGGTATGGTGAGACTCCTTCGGTAAAGCATTTCAAAATTTTTGGGAGAAAATGCTATATTAAGAACACTGATGAGCAACTTGGCAAACTTGAA
The DNA here is from genome assembly GCA_000404065.3 of Pinus taeda. Classification (NCBI taxonomy): domain Eukaryota; kingdom Viridiplantae; phylum Streptophyta; class Pinopsida; order Pinales; family Pinaceae; genus Pinus; species Pinus taeda. Next base: position 27,736 of record APFE031686626.1, read on the forward strand.
CCTAGAGCAGATGAAGGCATTCTTCTTGGTTATTCTCCACACAGCAAAGCATATAAGTGCTACAATAAAAGACTTGGAAGAATTGTTGA
>APFE031686630.1:7567-26872 GCA_000404065.3 Pinus taeda
CGCTCCATGCATGGACACCTGCACAAATGAAGAACAACCCAAAGCAAGCGTAAAATCCAATATCATACAATTATATATCAGTCAAGCAGGATATAATTCAAATATTACCAGAAGAACATGTGAATGGAACCATAATAACAGTCGCTTATCATTCAATTGAAAAGAGAGAAGAATTACAACCACTTAAGGCTTGACGTTGCAAATCTCCTCCAACTGGGTCAGCAGTCTAACATGTCTTGCAAAGTCACTTTCTCTCTCAACAATCCGGCAGCATAACCTCTCTTTCAGCTCTTACTATCATAAGCACTTTCTTCAAAAACTCTCTAGCTCATACTATCACTCTCACTAACTAACTAGCCTGTTCAATGTGGGGAGACAGGCATTTGTAGATGGAGGAGGAGAGATATGCGTTGTATGTGGACACCTTCTGAGATTTTGGCATTGTCCCAAAATAACTATTGAGCTGGGTTGTCTTGGATAGAAAAGACGACACCCGACTGCTTTTATGGGATTTTTCATCAGAGAACTGGGTGAGTTATGGAGGAAAAAACATTCCAGTGCGCGCTGGCCAAAAATCATGCCCAAATTGTGTGGCGTGGGCCGTGCTCTATGAAAGAGCGTCTATGGGCGCGCCCTCTTTGTAGGAACTAAGCCATGGGCGCGGGTTAGACACTGTGGACCCGCGCTAATGAAAGAAGGGTATTTTCCAAGGTTAATCTTCAAAGGGTGTCTTCAAGGATATTGAAATTCATACTCAGGAGACCTCAATGCAAGTGTTTTCAAGTTGTGTCACTGGTCACAGGTCCGTAAATGTGTCCTCCAATGTGTGACAGTGGGGGGGTAACAAGGACGGTGACCAACGGTGACAAATTATTGCGTAACACTCTCCACAGCTCAACAGGCCATAGCCCCTTTCAGGTAGGGCTAGGATTTCATCCATTATGCCCCATTGATGTGGCCATACCATTTGGATCCACTAAGGTAGATTTGGATCACATTTAGTCGAAAGCTGAAAGGGCTAACAACTTCATTGAGTGCATTCAAGGCATCTGCCAACAAGTCCATGATACATTGGACAAAGCCAATGCTAAGTACAAGCAGCGCCATGATCAACATTGAGTATCACACAAGTTTGAGGTGGGCAACAAAGTTTGACAACATTTGCAGAAGGAGTGCCTTGCTGGACCACACCGCAAACTTTGCCCTCTTTGATATTGGCCATATACCATCACCAAGGCCATCGGTGGTAATGCCTTCGAGCTTAGCATCCCACCATTCCTTGGTTTTCACCTAGTGTTCAATGTAGATCACCTTTGGCCATACTTTCCACCATTGTTGGACACATCTAACATTGCAGAACAACTCACACCAACAGAGCTCAACCCGGACTGAATGGAACATGCCACAACTGATCAAATCATGGACACACAGATCAATAAAAATCACCAATAGAGGATACAGTTATATTGAGTTGTCAAAGCAGGCCAACTCCTTCACTAGGGATCATGTTCAACAAAAATTTCCTCACCTCATGGAGGCTTTGCACACAATGTGGACCATTGCTTCCTAAGAGGGGAGGAATGATCCAAGTGGATATTAGTGGCTGCCCGGCTATTCCACCTAGAATCCCCAGTCAATTTCATCTGTTTCCTAGTTCATTTCAACATTTACTACTTTTATCATTTTTCGGGTCCTGAAATTCCGGAGCAGTTTTGACCCCCTAAACAACGTGTGTGTGTGTTTTTTTTTTTGGTCCATGATAGGTCCATAGCCATTGGCAAGGGCCTATGGTGAAACCTATAGTACTCGGCGAGACCTTTCCAACAAGGTATCATACACACCGAACGGAGATAATATGACCAAGTTACGACCCCGTGAAGTTGGCTGCCCAACTAACCCCAACGGGGCCCACAAACTCTTGATGTTACATCTCCTGCGGTTAGGGTTTTGGTTTTTTAGGGTTTTCTCATGTTTTCCAATAATAAATAGGCCCCTAAGCCTCATTGTAACACATTTCAGAGGCATGTAGCCACCACATCTCTTCTTAGAGATAAGCTACCAATGCCCGAGCTATTGTATTTCCATTCTGTTTGTAAGCATAGTTCAATATTTTTCTATTAATGAAATGAAGTGTTTTTCTACTGCATTGATCCAAATTTAAATAGGAATGCAAAAAATTACAGATATAACCATAAATACAAAGATGTAGTAGAAATAGCACTTCATTTCATTAATATCAAATACTAAAATATGCTTACAAGCATAATGGAAATAAGACTAGCTCAGGCGATGGTAGCTTATCTTTGAGAAGTGAAGTGGCAGCTACATGCCTCTGAACCATGTTACAATGAGGATCGAGGGATTATTTATTATTGATAGGCAATGGAAAACTCCAAACATCCAAAAACCTAACCCTAGAAGATGAAACTCCAAATTATGGGCCCCGTTGGGGTAAATTGTTACATCAACTTCCTGGGGTCGTAACTTTGGCATACAATCTCCGTATGTCGCGTATGATACCTCGTTAGAAATATATATCTGAGAATTACAACCACTAATAGTGAATTTTTAGTTGAAAAATCATATTATACATCGATGATTTTCCCAAAAAACGTCATTTAGGGCCTCAAAACGGTTCTAGAAATTCAGGCACCAAAAAATTGCCAAAAATAGTACATTGTGCTACAATTAAGGAAACTGAAAAACTGAAAGAGACAATGATGAGGGTCCAAGTGGAATAGGTGGGTGGCCACCAATATCCACCTGGATCATTCATCCCCCCTTAGGAAGCAATGGCCCCCATTGCATTGAGTTCCTCCATGAGATGAGGAAACTTTTGTTGAACTTGGTCCTTGGTGAGCCACTTGCCCTGGTGAAGGAGTTTGCTTGCTTTGCCAACTCGATATAGTTGGATTCTTTACAGTCAAGCGTTCTTGATCTATGTTTCCATGATCCAGTCAATTGTGGCTTGTTCCATGCAGTCTAGATTTAACTCTGAAGGTGTGAGATGTTCTGCAATATCCGATGTGTCCAACAATGGTGGGAAGTATGGTCGAAGGAGGTCCACATTGAACACTGGGTGCAGGCCAAGGAATGGGGGAATGTTGAGCTCAAATGCATTGTCTCCCACAACCTTGGCAATTTTGTAAGGACCATATCAGAGTGTTCTGAGTTTCTGATAAGCTCCGATAAGGCGTTCCTTCTGCAAATGCAACCAGACTTTGTTGCCCACCTAAAACTTGTGTAGCACCCGACATTGATCATGTCGCTACTTGTACTTGGCATTTGATTTCTCGAAAATTTCATTTATCTGTTGGTGGATGTGTTGAATGTGCTCAATGAATTTGTTTTCCTTGTCCACTTAGAACTGGACATGAGTCGAATCTTCTCGAGCAGCTGCAAATGGTATGGCCACATCAATGGGACATAGTGGCTAGAATCCCAGGCCCACCCAAAAAGGGTTGTGGCCAGTCGAGCTATGGAGAGCCTAGTTATAGTTGTGTTGGACATAGGAGAGGCTCTCATCCCATGTACGTGGATGCTTTGAGTTGTACATGCACAAAATGTGTGCGATCATCCTGTTGACGACCTCCATCCGGCCATTAATTTAGGGATGAAAAGTTGTGGAATTAGTGAGCTTGCTATCCAGCATCAACTAGAGACTAGACCAAAATGTACTGAGGAACTTGCTATCCTGATCTGAGATGATATCCTGTGGGATCCAAAATTGTACCCACACTCATTCAAAGAAGAGTTTAGTAGTGGCTTCTGCTGTTATATTCTTCTTGCAGGCCACCATAATGACCATCTTCGAGAATTTGTCGACGACCACAAAAACAAAATCATTTCCATGCTTAGTAGAAGGAAGGCCCAACATGTAATCCATGGAGATGGATTCCCAAGGTCGACTAGGGGTAGGTAGTGGATTATAGAGGCCTTGCTTTTTATGGTCAGTTTGGCAATGACACAGGCAGTGCAGGATTTGATGTACTTCTCGACATCCTGTCGAAGATTCGACCAACATAAATACTTTTGTGGTATTGCCACTATTTTCTCAACTTCAAAATGTCCAGTGACCCAACTGTAGTGTGCTTCCAAAATTATCTCGGCACGCTCGCTTGAAGGAACACAAAAGTTGTAGAAATTATGCAAATTCTCTACAAATATCACTCTAAGACCAATGTAGAAAATCTGAATGTAGATTAACTCGATAATGCAATATACCAAAGCAAAATACTATAGCCTACTTCTACTATCAATTTGCTTTGCGGAAGCTTAAAGATCGGGCTTAATCAAAGCAGAACACATATAACCAAAAGAAGAAGAATCAATGCACAATACACATGAAAATACTTTGGGGAAAGCCTCAACTAAAAACCCCACTATCTGTATCATCATACAAGGTGGAAATACATCAGAATTATACAAAGCCTTAGCTCTCACAACTAGCTAGCTCTCAGTACAATCCTCCTAGATGCTCACAGGAAAACTTGGCTTCTCACAAGCCTTCTCCTCTGCCCTCCAAGCTCCTATTTCCTTGCGTTGTTTCTCCTGGGTGATCCTCCTGTTACCAAGTGGAAAACTCTCAACCAAGTGGAACACTGATTTCTCACGCTGATCTCACACCCTGTCATAACTATACAATCCTCGAGGAACCTTACCTTGACTGCATGCATTAGTTCCCTTCATAGGAAAACACATGCAACTAATAGTACAATGTCCTTGACATTTAGCTCAACTAGGTCTTTCTCAGAATAGACATGCATGAGTTTCTGATGAGGGAATCTTCAGTTATCTAGAGTACATTAGTTGAGTGCATGCCTGCATCAACTAAATGATAACTCACAATTAGTTCCTCAAATAGTTTGGAACTAATTTAACTAGACTTAACTCAGTAAACTGAGTTAACTAATTACAACCCAAATATAACTCAATCTTATCTCCTTAATTAAGGGATAATCTCCTTAATTTAAGGGATAATTGTTGCATGACTACAAAAAGACTTCTAACTTGAATTTCTCCAACTAATTAATCCATACTGAATTAATTAATCATTTCCAAGCAGCTGGTGAGACTAAATTCGATTGTAATTCACAATTTTAATTCAAGGACAAATTAAAATTGGAATTTATGGATTCTATTTTTATCATTTCTTGTTGCTATTTTCAACGCTCCCTCTCAAAAAGAAAGGAATTCAACTCAATACCGATCTTGAACCTTTGGAATGTTATGCATCCAACACTTCTCTCTAGTGTTGTTGCTCCAACAACTCCAGAAACAAAAAAACATCCAACCTGAATTAGTATGATGCATCTGCCATCAAATTCTCTGATTGTTATTGCCTCTGTCAACTAAAAACTTTGCGCTTCTGCTAACTCTATCTTTCTGCATTGTTTTCAATCCTTCTCTGTGCTCTTTAGTATCTGACTTCTCTAGCCTCTATCACTTTGATCTTTGACTGCATCAATCCCATTGATTCCTCCCGCTACTATGTACTTTGGGCTCCCGTAGCAAGGTACGATCCATGAGATAAAACCTCTCAATGGACCCTGCCCAATTTCAGCCTTCTTGGGACTATCACGTCACATCGCCCCACCTCACACCTTGAGGCATGTCTACATGTGATCCCTCTACCCACTTGGATCGAAATTCCCCCCTAATGGAGGTATCTGCATGAGTAGATCTCTTCACTCAGTCTCCTCTTTGCTTCTCCAATTGTGGCTCCTCCATAATTGTCTGAGACTTCTTCTAGGGCTACCTGTTGAGAGGTAATTTACTCTCCCTCTCAACCAACAAGTCTCTAAGAGTTTCCTTGCTCCTCAAGGCTTTGCATGCATCTTGAACCTCAAGAGAATATCAGTTCTTAACTCATGAACAGATTTGTTTCACCTATCTCATGGTGATGTGTCTAAGGAAAGCGTTTCCCTTACTGACGACAACATCGTAGCCTTTGTCCTCCAACATTGCAACCGATACCAAGTTCTTCTTCAGTCCAGGCACATACTTCACATCTGTCAAGGTGATAGGAACTCCATGCTCCCTCTGAAAAACAACCATGCCCACTCCTGAAACACTATACTTCTCGTTGTCACCCATCTCCATGCGCATCTTAAGGTCTTTCTCCTCCAAGGTACTGAATAAACTTTTATCACTGGTCATGTGGAATGAGGCTCCACTGTTAGTATACCAAACACAACCCATCATCGATGACACCATGCATGCGATGAGGGCAAAGTCCATTTTGAACTGAGAGGCTAATACCTCACCTTCTGATCCTTCCAAGGATCCCTTCTTAGACTTCTTCGATGGGAAATTAGTTGCATAATGTCCCATCTCAATTGAAGTATGATATGATTTCGATTTTCACCCGTAACCTCGAACTTCAGACTTCGAATTCTCTTCTCCACGTACTGTTCACAACTCTGATAAACTAGTCTTTGATACCATGTAGAAATTCTGCAATTTCTCTACAAATCTCGCTCTGAGGCCTATGTAGAAAATTTGACTGTAGATTAACCCGATAATGCAATATACCAAAGAAAAATACTATAACCTACTTCTACTATCAATTTTATTTGTGGAATCTTAAATATCGAGCTTAATAATAGTTGAACACATATAACCAGAAGAAGAATCAATGCACAATACACATGAAAATACTTTGGGGAAAGCCTCAGCTAAAATCCCCACTATTTTTATTATCATACAAGGTGGAAATACATCAAAATTATACAAAACCTTAGCTCTCACAACTAGCCAGCTCTCAGTATAATCCTCCTGGATGCTCACAAGCAAACTTGGCTTCTCACAAGACTTCTCCTCTGCCTTCTGATATCCTATTTACTTGCACTGTTTCTCTTAGGTGATCCTCCTATTACCAATTGGAAAACTCTCAACCAAGTGGAACAATGATCTTACACCCTGTTAGAACTGTGTAATCCTCAAGGAACCTTACCTTGACTACATGCATTAGTTTCCTTTATAGGAAAACACATGCAACTGATAGTACAATGTCCTTGACATATAGCTCAACTGGGTCTTTCTCAAAATAGACATGCATGAGTTTCTGATGAGGGAATCTTCAGTTATCTGGAGTACACTGGTTGAGTGCATGCATGCATCAACTGACTAATAACTCACAATTAGTTCCTCAAACAGTTTGGAACTAATTTAACTGGACTTAGCTCAGTAAAATGAGTTAACTAATTACAACTCAAATATAACTCAATCTTATCTCCTTAATTAAGGGATAATCTCCTTAATTTAAGGGATAATTGTTGCATGATTGCAAAAAGACTTCTAACTTGAATTTCTCCAACTAATTAATCCATAATGAATTAATCAATTATTTCCAAGCATATGGTGAGACGAAATTCGATTTTAATTCACAATTTTAATTCAGGGACAAATTAAAATTGGAATTTATGGATTCTACTTTTATCATTTCTTGTTGCTATTTTCAACAAAGGTTTTCCAGGTGGCATAATAGTGCAGCTTGGAGGTGAAAATCTAGAACTTGCTGACCCTCCAAGGTTGTATGGTATGTGTGGCCGAATTTTGGGTCGCTTTTGTATAGAAGTGGCCAATCAGAAGTCTCGTGCCCATAAGAGTTGAGCACGATGGTTAACGCCATGATCATTGGTCTGCTGAGGTAGTATGAAATATTATTGGTGCTTCCCTTTTTGTACTTGATATTAAAATGGAATTTTTGCAATTATGTGGACCAATTCTAATGGTGATCATGTTGCAACTTACCTTGCATTTGCATGAACTATAGGGGTTGGTGAACTGTGTGGATGACCGTTTCCTTCCCCAAAATGTAATGCTTCCATTGTCCGCAGGCTTGCACAATGGAATACATCTCTTTGTCATAAGTGGGATACTTCCAAACTGTGTCTGAAAGTGTCTCATGGTGATATGCCATTGGATGCCCTTATTGAGTAAGGACTGTCCCAATAGCATAGTCAGAGGCATTTGTCTCAATCTCAAATGGTTGTTGCAAATCTAGTAATGTGAGCACTATTGTAGAGCAGAGGCATTGTTTCAATTTTGCGAATGCCTTCTGTTGAGATTCAGACCACAATATTTTTTATTTTGCTCCTCCCTTGATGACTTGAATCAAGGGCCAACTGATATGAGAGAACCCCAACATGAACCTATGGTAGAAATTGGCAAGACCTAGAAAGTTGCAGAGCTTTGTCAGAGTGGTTAGGGCTTACCAATCCTAAATGACTTGGATCTTGGTTGGATCCACATGTAGCCCCCATTCAATAATAATGTATCCTAGATACTAAACCTGGGTCATGCCAAAAGTGAATTTCTCCAAATTGGCACACAACTTGTGTTGCCGCAGTGTTTAGAGAACCTATCAGATGTGGTGGAGGCGGTATTCCCAACTCTAGCTGAAGATCTGGATGTCATCCAAGTATACAACTAAAAATGAGTTGGTTAATGGCCGCAATATGTCATTCATCAGCCTCATGGAGGTTGCAAGAGAATTTTTCAACTTGAAAGGCATAACCAACCATTTGAAAAGGCCCTCCTTGGCTTTGAAGGAAGTCTTCCACACATCGAAGGGTTCGATTGGTACCTGGTGATATCTGAACTTTGAGTCGATCTTGCTAAAATATTTGGCTCCCTTGAGTTGGTCTAGAAGGTCACCAATCCATGGGATCGCGTACCTATTCTGGAAAATGATCTTGTTTAGCGCCTGATAGTCAATACAGAGTCTCCAAGTCCCATCCTTCTTCTGTACCAACATGATCGGGCTCCCACATGGTGATGAACTCAATCAGATGTTACCTTTCTATAGAAGCTCTTGAATCTACCTCTTGATTTCATCGTTCTCCAGAATGGAGTGTTGATATGTTGGTCCATTAGGAAATGATGCACTTGGGGTCATATCGATGGAGTGCTTGACCTGACAGTGTAGAGGCACCCCTACGGGGGAGGTGAAGATGTCCTCGCACTCCTCCACAACCTTGTCCATCTGTTGTCGTGTGGAGGTGCCCTATCTAGAGGTCATGGCCATTGTCTTCTTCTTTCCCTAAGGGCATATCATTAGGAAAACAAATTTCCCAGTTTTGGAAATGAGCTTACTGCATTTGTTTTGAAGTAATCAAAGAGATGGCGATAGGCAGTGCTACCTCTGGCATCTTGTACATTTTATTTCCCAAGGTAACAATAACAATGCGAAGCCTTGACTCATACACAACATGTCACTTCCACAAGTATGGTTGGCCTAATAATACATCACAAACATCAAGAGGAGAAACGTCATATAATACCTCATCCATGAAGGCCTTGATGTTGTATGTAAGGCGAAATTGCTGGCTAACGCGAAGATATCGTCCTTAGTGAAGCCACCCGATGGTATATGGTTGTGGGTGTATGCTATATAGTGTATGGTTGTGGGTGTGTTGTCGACAATGAAATATAGGAGGGAACCCTTTACCCACATATGGGAGTGGAAGATGTGCCCATCCTCCTCTGGATCTTTAGGTTCATCCTTCTGAATCTTCATGGCAGAAACAGTGGCATTGGGCTCCGCATCAATAATTTTCTTCCCTTTGTCATTCCCCTAGTCGGGTTCTAACTTAGAGTCGAAACATGCATTTGATTTAGAAGCCTTTTGCTCGGCCACTAGCAATTGCTTGGCCTGACACTCACTTGTGTTGTGGGGACCTCTTATGGAACTCACACCACTTTCCTTTGTCCTTCTTTGGCTTCGCGGTGTTTTTATTTTCTTGCAGCTTTGGTGGGTTTTCCTCGCCCATCCCACCTTGCTTTTTCATTTATTATGTAGTTTGGGTGCACCTTTCCCTTGCTTCGGATTCACAAATCCAAAGTCTTGCTTTTTCTATTTAATCTTCTACTCGATCTTGACAGTGTATCGGTATGTCGTGCCAAGCGAGGAGATGACCAGGAACTCCATCTCATCTTGGATGTACCTATGTAGGCAACCATGGTACTTGAGTACCAAATGTTACTCAAAATCCTTGATACCCAACTTCATGCGAAGGGTATGAAAAAAATTGGTAAACTTTGGCACGTCTTGGTCCCTTCCCTGCTGTAACGTGATCCACTTTATGTATTTATCCTCATAGCTCTTGACAGGGTAGTACTGCTCCTTGATGGCATCCTGGAATGGATTCCAAGTGGGTGCGGCTGAAAATAGTGAGAGAATCTTTCATCCTTCTGCTCATAGTAGGTTTCCTACAATTCCTTGATCTGGGGGGAATGTTTGAGAAGAACAAAAGTAATCATTTTCCAGCTTGAAAAATCATGAACAAAGAAATATCCTTCTAGCAGATTTAACATTTTTATCAACAGTGTCTGCATCTATTTGGCCCTCAAATATGGGAATGTCAAAGTTTACTTGTACCTTAAAAGGAGTGATGCCTCCAAAGTGGTTGTTGGATGTGGATGCGCCGTCAGTGGGCAACTGTTGAAGGCTCTAGGCAAAGTTATCCATCATCGGGTTCCTTTGTTTCTCGAGGGCCTCCTTGAGAAATATTTTGATAGGATCTCCTGCTCCCTCGTCTTTCTTTTCTTCCCTCATGGGAGGCGATTGGGATTTGCGAAGTTGTTCTTGTAAAGGTTCGACCAATTCAAGCCCTAACTCCTTATATCCTGACCTCATTGGGGACATGCAAAGAAAAACAAAGAAATAGTAGACCGCTCTGATACCACTAATCCGAATTTAAACACGAACGCAAAAAATTACAGATATAACCATAAATACAAAGATGCAGCAGAAATAACACTTCATTTCATTAATATCAAATACTGAAATATGCTTACAAACAAAATGGAAATAAGACTAGCTTGGGTGATGGTAGCTTATCTCTGAAGAGATGTGGTGGCTACATGCCTCTGAACCATGTTACAATGAGGTTTGAGGGCCTATTTATTATTGATAAGCAATGGAAAACCCCAAACATCCAAAATCCTAACCATAGGAGATGAAACACCAAACTATGGGCCCCATTGGGGTAAATTGGTACATCAACTTCCTGGGGTCGTAACTTTGGCATGCAATCTCCGTATGACGTGTATGATACCACGTTAGAAATATCTATCAAAGGAATAAAATTGATGATGGAAAATATTGAGATAAAAACTCATAATCTCCATCGTTGATTTTCCCAAAAAAAAACGTCATTTAGGGCCTCAAAATGGCTCCAGAAGTTTAGGACCCGAAAAAACTGCCAAAAATAGTAAATTGTGCTACATTTAAGGAAACTAAAAAATTGAAAGAAACAATGGTGGGGTTCAAGTGGACATATCTTCATCTAGCATCCACTCTAAAGGTTCCACTCCCTTTAAGGTACAATTCAACTTTGGCATTCCCATATTTGAAGTTCCGATAGATGCAAACACTGTAGATAGATGGTTAAATCTATTAGAAGGATATTTTTCAGTTCATGACTTTTCCAAATAGGAAAAGATTACTTTTTCATTCCTTAAATCCACCCCCTATCTCAAGAATTGGTGGGAAACCTACTGTGAACAGAAGGACGAGAGGGAACCCTCACCATTTTCAGCCACACCCACTTTGAATTCTTTCCTAGATGCCATCAAGGAAAAATATTACCATGTTGGAAGCTATGAAGATAAAAACATAAAGTGGACCATTCTATGGTAGGGAAGCAACCAAGACATGTCAGAGTTCACAAATATTTTTCATACCCTTTGCATGAAGTTAGGTATCAAGGATGTTGAGTAGCATTTGGTACTCAAGTATCGCAACTGAAAGTACATCCAGGATGAGATGGAGTTCTTGGACATCTCCTTTCTTGGCATTGCCTATCAATACACTGTCAAGATTGAGAAAAAATTTACACAAAATAAGCGAGACTTTGGATTTATGAATCTGAAGCAAGGGAAATGCGCCCCCAAACTACATAACAAAGGACAAAGCCAAGGCAGGACGACCTAGGAAAACTTGTCAAAGTCACAATCAGAGAAGAACACCATGAAAACAAAGAAGGACACAGGGATATGGTGTGAGTTCCATAAGAGCCCCACTCACAACACAAGTGAGTGTTGAGCCAAGCAGTCACTGGTGGCCGAGTTGAAGGCTTTCAAATTTGATATGTATTCTGACTCTGAGTCAGACCTAACAGGGGGAATGAAAAAGGGAAGCAGATTATTGGTGTGAAGCCTAGTGACACCATTTCCACCACCAAGATCTAGAATATTGAGCCCAAAGATCTAAAAGAGGGGGAATGACTCTTCTCCTCACAAATGTGGGTGAAGTGTTCTCCGTTGTAGTTCATTGTTGACAACAGATGCCAAAAGAAGCTCATTTCAATAGAGGTCATGAAGTGGTTGGGCTTACTGACCACATCACACCCACATTTGTACACCATTCGGTGGCTTCACCAAGGATGAGATATCTGTGTCAGCCAACAGTGTTTCCTTTCCTACAACATCAAGTCCTTCACATATAAGGTATTGTGTGATGTTTCTCCTCTTGAAGTTTGTGATGTATTATTAGGCCAACCATACTTGTGGAAGTGTCATGTTGTGTATGAGTCTAGGCCTCACAGTGTTATTATTTCTTTGGGTAATAAGTTATACAGGATACTGAAGGTAGCACTACCTACCATTGTCCCTTTGATCTCTGCAAAGCAATGTAGTAGGATCATTTTCCAGACTGAGAAATTTTTCTTCTTTATGATTTGCCCTCAGGACAAGAAGAAGACTACAACCACATCAACAGTTGCCATACAGGGTTCCTCCACACACAAGCAGCAAATGGAAAAGGTCATGGAGGAGTACAGAGACATATTCACCTCACCCATAGGGGTACCCTTGCACAGTAAAGTTAAGCACCCCATTAATTTGACCCTGAGCACGCCGCTACCCAATGGATCAATCTATTGACTCTCCATTTTGGAGAATGATGAAATTAAGAGGTAGATTTAGGATATGTTGTAGAAAGGGCACATTAGGTCAAGTTCATCACCCTGTGGGAGCCCAGTCGTGTTGGTATAGAAGAAAGATGACTCCTGTTTGTATTGACTATCGAGCATTGAATAATATCACTATCTAGAATAGGTATCCAATCCCATGGATTGATGACCTTCTAGACCAACTTAAGGGGACAAAATATTTTAGCAATGTTCATTTGAAGTTTGGTTATCACCAGGTGCCAATCAAACCCTCCAATGTGTGGAATACTACCTTCAAATCCAATGAGGGACTTTTCGAATGGTTGGTGATGCCTTTTGGGTTGGCAAATGCCCCCGCAACCTTCATGAGGTTGATGGATGAGATCTTGTGTCCCTTCACCAACTCATTCATGATAGTGTATTTGGACAACATCCTAATCTCCAGCCAAATTTGGGAAGAGCACCTACACCATATTCGACAGGTCCTCTAAACCTTGCGACAACACAAGTTGTGTTCCAATTTGGAGAAATGCACATTTGGTATGACCCAGATTCAACATCTAGGGTACATCATTGATGAGAGGGGTGTGCATGTAGACCTAGCCAAGATACAAGTTATTTGAGATTGGTCAGCCCCAACCACTCTAATAGAGCTACGCAAATTTCTGGGTCTTGCCAATTTCTACCACAGGTTCGTGTTGGGTTTCTCTCATATCACTTGGCCTTTGAGTTAAGTCACCAAGGGCGGAGCGAAAGAAAAGTTCTTCTAGTTTGAATTCAAACATAAGGCATTAGTCGAGTTGAAGAATTGCCTATGCTTTGCACCAGTCCTCTCATTACCATACCTGCAACAACCATTTGAGATTGATACATACGCATTCGACTATGTTATCAGGGTAGTTCTTACTCGGCAAAGGAATCTAGTGGCATATCATAGTAAGACACTTTCAGACACAGTCTGAAAGTATCCCACCTATGACAAAGAGATGTATTTCATTTTACATGTTTTCTGACAATGGAAGCATTACATTCTGGGGAAGGAAATGGTCATCCACACAGACCACTAACCCCTGCAGTTCATACAGACACAAGGAAAGTTGAAAAATGATCACAATCAGGAATTGTCCACATATCTGTAACAATTCCATTTTAACATCAAGTACAAGAAGGACAACACCAATAATCTTGCATATTATCTCAGTCGACCACAAGTTATGGCACTGACCATATGGCTTGACTCTTATGGACACGAGACTTCAGGGTGGCCATATATTTACAAGAGCGATCCAAAATTTGGCAACACATATCAGATGCTCCTGGAATGCAAAGAAGTTCAATATTTTCACCTCCACGGCACATTGTTAGGCCACCTAGGACACCTCTATGTTCCTTTAAGTGAGTGTTCCAAGACGATTTGGTAGGTGCACTACAGTCAAGTCGCTAGACATTTCGAAGTAGCAAAAATAATGGCAGCGTTGTAGAAGTACTTTTATTGGCCGAACCTTTGACATGATGTTGGGAAGTATATAAGATCCTACACTTCTTGTGTCATTTCCAAACCAAAAATCAATGAGAAAGGCCTATATAATCTTATGCCTAATCCTAGCTGGCCTTGGGAATCCATCTCCATGGATTACATGTTGGACTTCATTCTACTAAGCATGGAAACGACTGTGTTTTTGTGGTCGTCGACAAATTCTCTAAGATGGCCATTCTGGCGACCTACAAGAGGAGTATCACAAAAGAAGCCACTGCTCAGCTCTTCTTTGAATGAATGTGGGTACACTATGGGATCCCACAGTCCATTATCTCATATTGGGACAACAAGTTCCTAAGTACATTTTGGTCAAGCCTCTAGTTGATGCTGGATACCAAGCTCACTAAGTCCACAACGTTCCACCCCCAAACTGATGCCCAAACAGAGGTCGTCAATAGGATGATCATGCACATTTTGTGCATTTACAACTCGAAGCATCCACACACATGGGATGAAAGCCTCCCCTATGTCAAGAATAGCTACAAAAAATCTATCCATAGCTTAATTGGCCATAACACCTTTCAAGTGGGATTAGGATTCCAACCATTGTGTCCCATTGTTGTGGCCATACCATTTACATCTACTTAGGTAGATTCAACTCATTTTCAGTCGAAAGCTGACATGGCTAACAGCTTCATTGAGCACGTTCAACACATCTACCACCAGGTCCATGAAATATTAGATAAATCCAATTCTAAGTACAAGCAGCATCATTATGAGCATCAAGTTCCACACAAGTTCTAGTTGGACGAAAAATTTTGGCTATAGGGGACAATACCTTCGAGCTCAACATTCCACTGTTCCTTGGCCTACACCCAACATTTAATGTGGATCGCCTGTGACCATACTTTCCCCCATTGTTGGACACATTTGACGTTGTTGAGTAGCTGACACCAACAAAGATCAACCCAAGCTGCATCAAACAGAGCACAAATGACAGGATCATGGACACACAAATCAAAAACGCTCTCCAGCATAGGATCCAGCTATATCGAGTCATCAAAGCAGGCCAACTGCTTCACTAGGGTAAATGGTTCACGAGGAACCAAGTTCAACAGAAATTTCCTCACCTTATGGAGACTCTACATGCAATGGGGACCATTGCTTCCTAAGGGGGAAGGATTGATCTAGGTGGATATTGGTGGTCTCTTGCTAATTTCACCTAGACCTCCAGTCGATTTCATCATTTTCCTTGATTATAACAACATTTACTATTTTTAGCAATTTTTTGGGTCCTGAACTTCCGGAGCTATTTTGACCCCCTAAACTGTGTTTTTTTGAGGTCAGCAACATGCTCATAGCTATATGAAGGGGCTTACACACAAAATGGAGATCATATGACCAAGTTACGACCCCAATAAGTTGGTTGCCCAACTAATTTCAACAGGGCCCATAAACTCTTGGTGTTCCATCTCCTAGGGTTAGGGTTTTGGTTGTTTAGGGTTTCTATTTATTGTTCCATAATAAAAATTCCCTTGATCCTCATTGTAAAATAGTTCAGAGGCATGTAGTTTCCACATCTCTTCTCAGAGATAAACTACCATCGCTCTAGATAGTTTATTTCCATTATGCTTGTAAGCATCTTTAAGTTCTTTGATATTAATGAAAGGAAGATTTACTTTTGCTGCATCGTTGTGTTTATGTTTATATTTCTATTGTTGTGTTCCTGCATAAGCCTAAACCAAGTATAATTCTAGGTCTGCTACCTAGGAAGACAAAGATACCATATGTGAAAATTATCCGAGCCTATTTTGATTTCCGAAACACTTAAAACTTTCTTTTGTATATTCTCACTTTATTTAGCCAGATACATAAGTCTATCATTTTGAAATTATCTATAACTATGAAGAGTTGCATGTGAGAATGTTGTTTCAAATGATTTTTTTTGTCATGCATGCTTAATTAAATATGTACATGTTGTTGGTACAATGATACCAATGTGAATTATGTTATGAATGAAATATCTACATATTATTTGTTTTAGTTATCAGCATGTGTGATTAGATTAAATACATGTTTCTTATTATTGATGAGAGGGATATAACTATAGTGAGCACACTGACTACTTAATGTGAAATCTAAATACATGTATATTGGCTAGACATAGCCAAATATGTTATATGAACTCAAAGATCAATATCATAGATGTCAACAAATATGTATGTTGGAAATTGTTATTTGAATATATTTTGGTTTTTAATATATTGATGCATCTGTTATAATGTGTAGATACATGTTTATATTGCAGATGATATCATTATCCTAATAGACCACATGATGACAAAACTCCAAGAATAGTTGAGGCTCAATGAGATTCCAGGATAGGGTGTAGACCTTGGTCCTTCTAAGAGGGGTGGAGGTGTTTCCCATCGTTTATCCTCCAAAACTTGGGTTCATGGGAGAACTGTGTGAGTCACACTCCTCTAGATGTGGATTATGAATACCAGATGATTACTATAGAATTTAGGTCGATATAGTCGATGATCCCACCCTTGGTGTTTTATGGATGGTTAGGTCAATATGGCTGATGCCATGGCATATTTTAGTAGAGGATGGATAGGATGGAAGCGAATGAGATTAGGAAGGGAAGGATGATTCTAGAATATCTTGGGAACTCTATTGGGGTAGGGCATGACTACTAAAGTTGTAAACCAATAAATGTTCAAAACATAAATTTTAATTCTCCTCACATCATAAACGAGAATTCAATCATGAAACACAAGCCTTACATGGCTATATTAATAAATAAAGTAATTATTGATATAATATATAATCCGCAACTTCGGGATGAAGTTTTCTGAAGGAGGGGTGTATGTAATGACCCATATCGAATTACAGGTAGAATAAGAGTATTAGAGTGCATATGAAGCATGCATATGATAGCTACATATGCATGCACTGTACTAGTATACATACTAATTAATTATGAAGAATGTCTGAGTATATGATAAATGAATTAATAATTAAAAGTACTAATTAAATACCTAACTACCAAGAATATAATGAATATATTAAGTTTAATATTCACTAACAAAATTCAATGAAAATATTAACCTGCTATTAGAACTTACAAGTTCTAACTCAATTGTGTTTAGAATAGAGTATGAAAATAAGAATTAAACACTATTATATTGTTATTTATAATGAAAAATAAAATAAAGTGTTAAAATAAATATTTTAATTATTTTATATTAACAAATCCTCAAGCCTTAATATTAATGGTATTTCATAAGGTGATGATACATAATTATTCTTTTCTATAAAATCTATTGTGTCAAAGGGCAACAACCGCTTGGGAGTTTTAGGGATTAATTTATGAAGAGGTAGTGGGGAGTTTGTGTGAGGGGCGATAAAACCTCTTCAATATAGGGAGGTAAAGAGGTGAAGTGTGAGGGAGGGGGGGGGGGTGGTAGGGCATTTTATTATTCCTTTGGAGGGGAGATAGAAGAAAGAAAAATATAGAGGGAGAGATGCCTTGAAGGAAGGTTATCCCTAGAGCGAATCTAAGGGACAAGCCTGAGGCTCTTGATTTAACTGAAAATTTGGAAACTTGAGCATTGTTCTTGGAGATTTGGGCATGGGGGCTAGAATATTTCAATATCAAAGTCCTCTGGATTTGAGAGCCAAAGAGGTTGTTCCTAGATAGGTAGGGAGGAATCAGTTGGTTTGGTAACGAAAGCAGAGGACATGGAGCAATGTTATCTAGGGATTGACATCAAACGAGAGAACCAAGTACATACTTTTATTTAATTTGATAGATTTTAAGTGAAATGTTGCTTCTATAATTAGGCTTTATATATAATCTTAAAAGTGAAAAGTGATGCAGGGAAGCAACATTAAATAAAAAAACAGTTGAACAATGCAATGAAGGGTATCGAAAGCTAAGTGCAATGGACAAAAAGCAACAATGCATATAACGAAGGATAAGTGAAAGGAATAAAAGAGAATGTAAACAACCACAAAATGCAATGAAACAAAAATTGATGCAATAATATGATGCTAAATGCAAGATAAATGCACAATAAAAGGAAAAGAAACATTGGAAAGTTAATGGAAAGATAAATGAGCAATGTAATGCAATTATTTACATGCAAATAAACTTCAACTACAAGTGACATAAAACAAAATGCAACAAATAAGGCTAGATATGAAATTAAACAACCATGCATAACTATTCTATCAACAGATAATTGAAGCTAAACCTAGCCCTAAACCTAATCTAAATCAAATGAGACAAGGATCCAGTGAAGCCTGACTTTTAGTGGAGCCATTTGAGTTTCTCCAAACTCAAATATATCAACAATTAGAACCAATATGAAACAATGCGCAAAAACAAAGATACTTACCTTTATAACATGCACAAGAGAGAGAAGGTCACGCCTATTGGAAGAAGAGTTTGCTGGAAAATACTCTACTAACCATGATGCAATTCTATCTTGATATATAGAACGAGAAACTTGAAAACCCTGAAAGCCTCTCAAAGATGTGCATTCATTCGCATTTCCCTTCATACCAAACACAAGAGAAAAAAGAGGTCACTTACTTACATAATAATTTTCCCAAAATGATTCTTCTAACCAAACCGAAATCCTGTCATGATAAACAAGATTATCATCTAGGAAACCATGAAACCTTCTCAAATATGAGCATATATTCAAAGCAATTGTGCTATAAAAACAATCTTGCATAAACACCATGACAAGATCTAGTTCAAATATCTCATTAAGATCTTGAGGTCCTAACATAACCATCAGCAAGAGTTGAAGTGCCTCAACTTCTTGACAAGTCTCTAAACCCTCAATTCTTGGAGAATCAAATCTCAGTGGATTGGTGAAATCAATGTTGGAAATAATACTGAGGGGGGGGGGG
>APFE031686632.1:0-23137 GCA_000404065.3 Pinus taeda
CATAATCTTATGTTTCTTCTACAAGTGCTTAGTGATTCTTAGAAACATCTCATATTTGGTCTCGTGAAATATATATTTTACACTGTCTTATCTGCTTGATGATATATTCTTGGTGATGAGGATGCTCATGCTATTATTATTATGTCACTTTATGTTGCTACTATAAGATGAGTATGTTTCATACTCATATATGGTGCATGGTGGTTGCTGATAACTATCATGGTATAGCTAATTCATTGTTGAGTCTTGTTATGGTTAAGTATGTCCTTTTGATATAAAGTTCATGGAAAGACACATGTTGTAATCATTTTAAAATTAAATCATGTATGGGATATTGGGGTCAAGTCATGCTATGTTATTTTGGGACATTGATGTAAAATTTGAGGCCAATATGTAAACCCAATATGTTGGGTGTCTGATATAATCATAAGTTGTTGGTGATAGGAAAGGTCATTTTTGGTTGAGTCATAAAGTATTGCACTGTATTGAATATCTTAAGAATATTTAGGATATGCTTGGGGGGAGCCTAGTCAATATGAAGGTTTCAGGATTAATATCCGTAGATCAGACTTACAATGATGAACACTACAAGGGAGTACTTCATTCAGCCTGGTTCAACCCTTTTCTCTTGATGTCAAAAGGGGAGAGAAGCTTGGTGTTTGGAGAGAAGTGTTTGGAAAGAATTCTTAGTGTTTGTAGGTGTTTGTAGATGTTTGCAACTTTGTAGGTGGTGTCTAAACACCAAAGTGGTTTCCATCAAGTCCAAAGTGGGAGAAATTTGGAATTATGGATAATGTGTTGTCCTTGATGGAAACCTACTTGACAAAGATTTACTTGATGTCAACATTGATGACTTTGGAACTCATGTAGATTGGTACAGATGCTATAGAGGATATGGAAAGAGAAACAATAGTTATATTATAGTTTAATGACAAAAGTAAAGTTTGAGAAATTATATGTGGTTCCTGTGAATAAGGGTCATGTACATACGCAGGTCCTATGAGTAAAAGGCACATAAAGAATTTGAACCATGGTAATATGGCTACCAAGGGTCATTATCATAGTATTGGTCCATAGTAATGTTTGTGAAAACGTTTATTTGATCCTCTCAACAAACACTAATGACACTACCAAGGAATTTACCTAAGGTATTGATTAAGCCTAAATATATATAGAGAGATGGAGATCAAGGGGTTGTGTGTGAAAATAAATGAGTTGTTCATATGGGATTTGATCTAAAATATGTGTGCACTGGGGAGAAAGAAGAAGACTTAGATATGAAAGATATGAAGGCACGATGAAATATATCATTGATTCATTTTCTTATTAAGCATCTAACAATGATAGATCTATGGTTATAATGACGCTGTGATATGAATGTATGATAGTGAAGTTTGCAGAATGTGAATTATGTTTGCAATGGTAGGTTCTAGATCTATACATAGGTTTGCTTCAAGAGAATCACATACATACGTGGATTTGTTCATGCTAAGTCGTTTATATATTCTGAGATATTCAATATGTTGAGATTTGTATGATGGTGTTATGCATGGTAGTTGTGTACATACACCGATATGTTTTATGGATGTCACATATATGAATCAGAGTTTGATTTGCTGCTTGATGTTTCCAATTGATGATGTTTATTCTATTTGTTGTTGTCTATCCATGATGTATTGATCATGTTGATATTTGTATGGCAGTGTTGATTGAGTTGACTTAGTTGTGAATTGGAATATTAATAAGCTTTAATGATGAAAAAGTGTGACTGGGTATGGTTCAATGAGCTATGAATGGTTCAATACTCGAATAAGTGGTTGACTGAGTGTTACAATGACTTAGTTAGCTAAATGATTTAGTGCTTAGTAACCTGAGATCTATATGCAGGTTGTATGTAGAGGAAACATGTATATACATAGGTTCTCTTTAGAATAGTAGTGTATACATTCTGAACTAAATTTGATCAGGGTTTTGCATTGACAACACTTGATTTCTGTGATGAATAACAGTGTATGGCTTGGTATATTGATGAATGGTTGTGCATTGGTATGATCTAGTTATGGAAATTTACTATTGTTTCAATATGGTATCTTGGTTTGTTCAATGATTGGATGAATTGATTCAGTATTTGGTTTCAGAGTTACTTGTTATTAAACATAATTTTGGCTGTGGGTCCAGTATGATAATTTGATGAAAGGTGGCCTACAAGTTTTGATGTTATGAGTCAGGTAGATCCAATATGAAATATTATGAAACATGGTCTATGAGAGGTGTTGAGGGTTGGATACTTCAGTGAGGGAGTCAGAGCTTCCTTCCAGTGGTAGCTGATAAACTTATTTATGGGGTAGATGCTCCCTTCTGGTAGGAGCCGGGAAATGAGATGAGGGGGTTGTATCTCCCTCCCAATGGGTGCTAGAGAATGAGTGGAGGTTATATCATCCTACAGGTGGGTTCTTACATGTTGGTAAGAGTCTGTGCCACTACAAAATGTAATGAATGTTTTCCTTATAAAAAAATAAGAATACAGATACGACAACGATAATGGTTTTCTCGCTCTAAAATCCTGGTGTTTTGTGTGTGTTGTTTATGCGCTATGATTTATCTATTATTTACTGCAGATTAAATGGTGAATGAATAAATAACGAAATGTTTAAGATAACTCATTGATGGAAGTTATGATAAATTAAGTAATATGGATATATGTTGTTTTCATTCACTGAAGTTGCATACATACACTAGTTGCATAAAGAACAATATCATACATAATTTAGAATATGTAATGAAAAGTTAAAGTGAGTTAAAAATATTGATTCACCCCCCCTGTCATTATTTTTCCTAACATATGTGAGGCACGATCTTGAGTTGGAAATGATCTTTCATGCATTGAAGATGTGGAGGCACTATCTTCTTGGTAGGAGTGTCATGCGGAAAGAGTTATTTTTGCTGACAAAACTAACCTCCCTAGGAGTCTAAGACTCTCTAGTGAAAAACAAAACAAACAAGAGCAATCCTTCTCTAAACATACATTATTTTATGAGAAACCAAGTGTTTTTTGATCCTACCTCAAATCCAACGCTTGTTGTAGCAGTCCAGCCTTGCTGATCCAGATGAGCTCCTCCTTCACTTTAAGACCTGCATACACTAACAGTCAAACGATTACATAACACCTGGATACTTCATAAAACAAAGCATATTCATCACATAGACCAAGGAGTACATGAAATAATTCATTAACAACAACTCATTGAGAAGAATGGACTTATTTGTATTAAGGAAACAAAAAAGGAACCATTACAACCTGAGCCTTGGTGTTGTGCAAGCTCCTCCCAGGGTCCAGCAAGAGATTTCCTCTACTTTGACAAGCTCACCCACTCCCACTATAGCAACAAGGAAGGATAGTGATCTCTCCTCACAAGTCAACAATGGAAGTCCTAATTCCAGCAGCATTTACCCTTTAGAATGTTCAGCTTTCAACCCTCCCCTCCTTTGGCCCAATGCCTGTATTTATAGTATTCTAGAGGAGGTTATTCAGTTCCAACATCAATGGGATACTCCCTCTTTTGGATGGGGTAGCTCCTCTCTTGATGGGATAAGCTCCTCTATCACAGGGGTGCATGAACCATCTGGAGGCGCTCAATACACGTCAAAAACTCTTCTAGAAGGCTCTAGAAGTGACCACAAGTAACTTTTTAAAGATGAAACTTGCGCCTTTTGACCTTTACAGGGGTACGCACCCAAGCTTTAGCATACAGAGCGTATCAGTACGCAGGTACAGTGTATTTGGAGTGCGTACACGCAGGTAAGGTAGAGAGAACCTGCGTACCCAGAGATAAACATGTTTTCAAGTGACTTTCTCTCTTTTGAAGTTTTGACATGAAGAGCAGAGGTATGGGGCTTGACAAAGAGGACAATATGGCTATTGATGGGGCCATATAACTGCAGATAGTCAAGGTGACAAAATTCAGTGTAACAGCTGATATGCAAGATGTAACCTTGGAAGTAGAATCAAACATCATGGTTGCAGAGAAGCTCAAGGGTAATGTTGATAGAAGCAAACAAAGGGGCGAATCTTCATCATCTTCAGATCCCAAGATAGATAAAATGACCAAGATGATAGAGTCATTAGACTCTGAAATTTCCAAATTAAAGGTTGAGCAACACCCTAGGAAAGGAAGAGTTCCTAATACCTCTACTCCTAGAAATCCAAATCCATATAGAAGAGCTAATGAGTAGTTGCAGATTTTGCAAAGAAGCAAAGATGCCAATGAAGACTAAAGGGTGAAGACCCCTTTCTAGAATGTAGTCATGGAAGAATAGCAGTTTGAAGAAGATGATGAGATCCATTGTCTAGAAGACAAAGGTAGTGCCTCCCTTTTGACCTTAGCTACCTATGAAAAGTCATTATTCAATGACCAGATCAACCAAAAATGGGATGGTGAAGTTGTTTTTCAAACTGAAGATTGGCACAGATATGATCTGAGGTCTAAGATGAATAATGCCAAGGAAACTCCTGTTCAAAGAGTTGTTGTCCCTGCGGCACAACAATCTAATAAGCAGAAGCGACTGGAAATTGATCCCATCATCCTCAAAGCTCCAAATCACGACGTAAGAGGCCTTGACAAGTCTCCTTCTCCTTTTAGTTTTCAATCAAAAATTCAGAAGCTGAGAATACCTATAACTCTAATTGAACTAGTGAAGAATGAGTCCTTCAAGAGATCTATCCTCAAGGCCCTTCAGCCTAATGCCATCCAAGCCTCCACTGACTATGTAAGTCTGCAATATGAAAAACCAGTTGTTGTTCTCAGCCCAATGGTTGAAAGTTATGATGACAACTCCCCATCATTCTATGTCTCTCTGACTATTCATGAAAAAATCCTTCACAAGCTGCTTCTAGACATAGGAGCCAGCCATAATCTAATGCCAAAGGCTTTCATGGATGAATTGGGTCTTGACATTACCAAGCCTTATCATGACCTGTTTTCTTTTGACTCTAGAAAAGTGAAATGTCTGGGATTAATCAAAGACCTAGCGATCACCTTGTCTCATCTTCCCATGAAGAGCATGATGATGGATATTGTGGTAGCAGATGTACCCCCCAAGTTTGGCATGTTGCTTTCCAGAGGCTGGATCAAGAGATTAGGTGGAACATTGCAAAATGCTATGTCCTATGCTATTGCCCTAGTTTTTGGAGGTGAGAGTAGGAGATTATACAGAGAATCTCAGTTGGCTTATATCATTAGCGATGAGAAGAATCCCACTAATCATCCCATCTATGTTGTTGACACCGATTTTGGAGCCTGTATTCTTCAGATTGAAGAATCCTAGTTGGTCTCCATACAGCTTAGGAAACCAGTTTGCCAGATCACAGAGGAATACGACCCACAAATTTGGGACATGTACTTTGATGGAGCTTGCTCTAAGGAAGCTGCAGGGGTAGGCATAGTCCTTGTGTCCCCCACACAAGAATGCATTCATTTATCTTTCAAGTTAACTATTGAGGTCACAAATAACATAGCACAGTACGAAGCTTTGATATTGGGCTTAAATGCTGCTAAAGAAATGGGCATCAAAGGTCTGAAAGTGTTTGGAGACATAGAACTTATCATTTAGCAAGTCAACAAAACTTTCCAAGCAAATTATCCAAGGTTGAAAGCATACAAAGATGAGGTATGGAAGCTCAAGGACTCTTTTAATATTTTCAACATTTCTTACATCTCGAGAATGAAGAACCAACTTTATGATTCCCTTGTTGTATCTGCTAGCACGTTTATTCCTCCTTTGCCTCCTAGGTTGACTTATGAAGTTCAGGTGAAATATAGACCATCTCTATTTGACAATGTCAAATACTGGAAAGTTTTTGAAGATGATGATGAAATTAATAGGTTTTTAAAAGTCGTTGATGAATTTTCTGAAATGCACATTGACCAAGAAAATGAAACCATGGAAGAATGCAAGCAGTCCAAGCTAAAGGACGAGATTGGTCAGGAAAGCATTGTCCAGTTGCCTAGTAACTATATACCCAAAGGATTAGTGCCCCTAGAGAAGCCATTTGATCATAATGATATACCTTATAAGCCTGCCCAAAAAGAAAACGAGACTATTGTTCATAGACATAATGTAGGGAATCGAGCCCATCCAAAGTACATAAATCTATCCACTCACTTGTCTTCTGCCCAAAGTTACGAGTATTGCACCTTGATGAAACAATTTGCTAATATTTTTGCTTGGGAATACAGTGATCTTAAGACCTATGACACCAACATCATTCAACATAAGATTCTACTAGAGAAAAACACCATCCCTTTTAAGCATAAATTAAGACCTATCAGCCCTCTCTTATTGCCTTTCATTGAAAAGGAAATCAAGAAGTTGTTGGATGCCAAGATCATAGTTCCCCTAAGGTATTCAAAGTGGATAGCTAACCTTGTGGTAGTAAGAAAGAAGAATAGAGAAATCAAGCTTTGTGTTGACATCAGGAATTTGAACAAATGCTCTAAAAAATACAACTACCCCCTGCCTAAGATGGAACACTTGCTGCAAAAAGTTTCAGGGGCTAGAGTCATGTCTTTCCTAGATGGATTTTCAGGTTACAATCAGATTATTGTACATCCAGAAGATCAGGAAAAGATTGTCTTCACTACTCATTGGGGCACTTTCATGTACTCCAAGATGCCTTTTGGACTGATGAATGTTGGTGCTACTTTTCAAAGGGCCATGGACATAGCCTTTGTGGGAGAGAAGGACAAGTTTGTCCTTATTTACCTTGATGACATAACAGTCTTTTCCAGCACTCACGAGGACCATTTGTAGCATTTGAAGAAGGTGTTTCTAAAGTGCAGACAATTTGTAATTTCTGTGAACCCAAAGAAGTCACAGTTTGCTCTAGAAGAAGGCAAACTGCTAGGACATATTGTTTCTGTTGAAGGTGTGAAGATCGATCCAGCAAGAGTTCAAGCAATTCAGACATTATCCATCCCAAGGTCAAAAAGAGACATTCAATATTTCCTGGGTAAGATCGACTTTGTCAGGAGGTTTATTCCTAACTTTGCAGAACTAGTGAAGCACATCACATCCATGTTAAAGAAAGGAACATAAATAAAATGGACAGATGCTGCAAGAAGCTCTTTTGAAGCCATCAAACAAGTTATCATGGAAGCTCCCACTCTAATAAACCCAGATTACACCAAGGAGTTTTATATCTTCTCTTTTGCCTCTTATGATATACTTGCAGCAATTCTATTGCAGAAAAATGATGAAGGCGTAGAGCACCCCGTGGCATTTTTCAAAAAAACCCTAGGGGATGTTGAACTAAGGTATGACCTTATTGAAAAACAAGCTTACGCTCTCATAGAATCTTTAAAGGCATTCAGAATTTATATCCTACATTCCAAAGTGATTGCATATGTACCTTCAGCCTTAGTAAAATATGTTCTAACTCAGCCAGATATTGATGGAAAGAGAGCTAAATGGATTGAAAAATTCATAGAGTTTAACATAGAGGTGAAGCCCACTAAGCTTGTCAAAGGCCAAGGCTTGGCTAAACTTATGGTTGAGGAAAATTTCAATTTGTTAGACATCAATTGCATGGGTTCAAATTCAGGTGATGAGCAGATAGAGGAAGCATCAGAAGAGCAAGAGAAGAATCAGTCTTTGGCTGAAAATCTAGCCACCTGCGAATGGTATTCCAATATAGTTCATTTTTTGCAGAAGCTAGAAGTCCCTCCAAGGCTTAGCTCAAGTCAAGCCCGGACCATTAAGATCAGATCAGACAAATTCTGCATTAATAAAAACCTTCTTTATTGGAGAGACCCATTAGGGATCCTCTTGAGATGTCTAGATAAAGGACAATCTGTGGAAGTCATGCACCAGTTCCATTCTAGCATCTGTGGAAGTCATGCACCAGTTCCATTCTAGCATCTGTGGAGGGCATCATTATTGGAAAACCATAGCTCACAAGATCCTGAGACCTGGATATTATTAGCCTAATCTGTTCTCTGATGTGTGTTCTTTTGTGAAGTCTTGTGACAAATGTCAAAGGTTTGCAGGAAGACGACAGCTAAAATATCTACCCTTGAAGCCAGTGCATGTCAATGGTCCCTTCCAGCATTGGGGCTTGGATTTTATAGGTGAGATAAACCCACATTCTAGTGGCCAGCACAAATGGATCTTGGTATCCACTGATTATTTCGCCAAGTGGATTGAGGCTATACCCACTAAAAATGTTAATCATCAAGTTGTCATAAAGTTCTTGAATGAGAATATTTTCACTAGATTTGATTTCCCAACCAAACTAGTCACTGATAATGTAGCAGATTTCAAGGCAAAAGAATTGGTGGACATGACTGAATCCATGGGCATTCAATTGGTGCATTCTACCTCATATTATCCTCAAGGCAATGGCCTGGAAAAATCATTTAACAAGAGTCTTGTAAGGATAATCAAAAAACTGTTGGAGGACAACAAAAAGAGCTGGTATTCCAAGTTGAGTTTGCACTGTGGCCTGACAGAGTTACCAACAAGAAGTCCATAGGAAATTCTCCATTTAAGCTGGTTTATGGCGCTGATGTTGTTTTTCCTATCCAGTTGATTCTCCCTGTGGCCAAATTCTTTCAAGAAGAACAGGATGAAATGAATGACATGGTAAGGAGAATGAATAACCTGGTTGAATTATAGCAAATCAGAGAGCAGTTGGTTGAGAAGTCAAAATTTCATCAGAAGAAAATCAAAGAAACCTTTGACAGGAAGGAAAAAGTGGACAATTTCCAAGTCGGTGACTGGGTTCTTAAATGGGATGCATTGAAGGAAAAGAAAGGTAATCATGGTAAGTTTGACTCCTTATGGATAGGTTCGTTTGTCATCGCTCAAATTCAGCAGAACAATACCTTTATTCTACATAGTCTAGAAGGAGAAGATGTTTTTGGTGGCCCAGTCAATGGGCGGTTCTTGAAACTTTCTTTCATTTAAGGCTTTAAAGCCTTGATATTGTAAATATGTTTTTCAGTTTTTATTTTCTATGCAAAATAAACTCCATGCCCAATGGAACACTAGGAGATAGATATGATTTTGGTTTTACAGGAACGACATCGGATTGTGGTTCTTGAAACCTCACAGCGAGTCTTTCATCCCAAGAAGGAGCTAATGTTATCCCTGTTGGCATGTGGTCCAAAATGGGTCCAAATATGCTCTCTAAGTCTTCAAAATCTAGTAAAATCATGCCAAAGATCAAAATCATCACAGGAGAAGAATACTTAGAATGGCAGAAAAGCACTATCGGGAGGCAAAAACCCAAGGAAATGGTGAAAAAACTGAGTATCGGAGGTCTGAATAGTGAATGCACAGGAGTCGTCAGATCTGGCCGATCAACGATCCAGATCCAATCGGCGGATCACAATCGACGGATTGAGGGCGGACCATAAGAAACTTCCGATGGCGACTGGCGGAGTCAACGTGGACCATCGATCAAGCACACAGATTGACATTCCACGTTGCATCACATGATAGCTATCGGAAAATACAAGGAGTGCTTACATCAGCCCGGGGCATGAGTGATGTGCGATGCAATTAGCCAGACCTGATTGCTATATAAGCATTATTGCATAGATTTTTAGATCTATCAAAAGGCATTTGTTAATGTATTTTCAAATATTTTGTTATTTAACAAAATATAAAGGGACAACGCCGATGTGATAAAACCCAGACCCGAAGGGGTTCGGGAATGAAAATATATAATATTTCAGATCCGCTAAAGCCATTTTTTCAGGATTTTTAGTGTTTTTAATGTATTTCAAAATACGAAAGGAAACCTTGGAAACAAGGCCGAAGTGACTTGCGATAGCAATTGAAGGTGGACCCGATAGAGGAATAGACCATATTTGAGGACTTTTGAAGTCCAAAATGAACTATGTTTTGGTGGAATTTCACAGTGTTGCAGCATTTCTCCGTGTTAACAGAAAGTGGTTGTTTAAAGGATTTCAAAGGCCCGATGCACTCATCCAGACAGAGGTTGGGAGACAGAGGCCGGAAGGATAAAAAATATACAGCACGATGCATCCAAAACCAACAAAAGTGATCATGAAGCATCATTGGCACAAGCGAGCTCCCTGACAGTGCAGCAAATTACCAGAATGCAATTACTCTGTTGTTAGAAAAAGAAAACTCCGAGCTCATGTGTGTCTAGTCATGGCATCAAGTCGTTAAAGACAGAGGGGATAGATTAAGACCTATCGAGCCTCAAAAGGTTCGACAGCATTGTAAAAGGCCTATAAATAGTTGAAATTTCAGAGTAACAAAGGTTCAACTTTTGGAGACTGTGGAGACTTTGCTTCTCTAAGCTTCTCATCTTCATTCCAGCAATATAAGCTTCTTTTGCTGTTACATGTTCAATTCCCATTTTCTCCTCTATTCTAAGCCTACACTTGAATACGTTATTCATGTTTTCTTTTCTGTCTAATGCTAGGTAACTATCATCTTATCTCTGCATTGATAAATTATATTTGCAAGCTTCATTTACTTTCTATAGCTAGCTATTCATATGTGTTTATGTATGCATCTGCTTGTACAGTCAGTATTCTCCATCTATCCACCGAATCTATAAACTATTGAGCATTAGTGCTCAAAAGCCTTGTAAAGTTGAGGGTGTTCATGCATCTCTTGAGTGAAAATAGAGTTGAAACAGTCATCTAACTTGATCCAAACCATCATCCATTCCAATAGTTCCGAGAACGATATTAAATATTTATATGTTACCAGGCATGTCTTAGCTACAACCTAGGAGAGCTTCTTGGAGTGATAATAGGACGCATGACTGGAAAGGTGTATAAGTAGTGGAGCGATTGACATGGATGGGTTCAAACCCCTTAGAACCCTTATGAATTTATTTCGATCAACCAAAGATAAATCAAACCCCATGCAATGATCAGGTGTCTACCAAATCCCTTGTTCATGTGGGGAGTCTTACAGTGGCCAAATTGGTCTTTCAATCTCTGCCCATGTCAAGGAGCACAATGCAGATAACACCAACCAAAGAGTGGCTAAACCTGTCATAGCTTAGCACTCTTATAATACCAAGAACCTCATTTTCTTTAATCAGGCTTGCCCCTTAGCTTGTATCCCTTTTCATAACTCTCGTATCATTGGGGAAGCTTTAGAAATTGAAAAGAATCCCAATAATTTCAATAGGGAAGATGGATATATGATTAGCCACTCCAGGAAGCCTATAATCCATCAACTTTCTTCTTCTTAACCCCCTCTCCCTCCCCCTCCCTCTCCCCTCCCCTTTCCTCCTCCCCCCACCTTCCCTCCTTTCTTTTCCTTAGTTTCTGTTTCCCCCTCTTTCTTTAAACCCCTTTTAAAAAAAATAAAAATTATTATTGATGAATTTTTAAACTTTTTTTTCCATCTCCAAATAAAAATATATTCCTAAATAATTTTAGCTATTAATCCTATAAATAATATTAATTAAAAATTCTCCCAATATGAAAATCATTTTGAACCTTGACTCTCTATATATATAATTTAGACTATTAAACTAAATATATATTTTTAGTTTATTATACATAAATTTATTTATAAAACTTTCCATTTTGTCCCCTACCATTTATTCTATTTATTATAATTTAGCTAAACTATTAACAATTTAATAATAATAAAAAATTGGTAAATCTTCTAGAGGCATGGTATTACGCATTCAATTTTTCTTTGACTGCATATTAATGTGTCTTTGAGCAAAACAATTTGTGGCTTACCCATAGTTTAACATTGGGAATTCAATTTTTGTTATTTTTTATTATTATTTAAATTTATTTGTGTAAAGTGATTGATTGAGGTCTTGTTATGGGTGTTGTTTAGGGAGTTGTCTTTAGTGCGACTTTTTGGACTTTCTGTGCAAGAATCTGATGGAAAATTTTGAGGTGAAATCTTGATTTGTGTTATTTAAACTGGCTTTTTTACTTTATATATGGATTCAACACCTTGAAAAACCCCTAAGGCACTTCGATTGTGCAAGGGTTACCCATCAAGCTTGTGATTTCAATAAATTCCTACCGGAAAACCCACCGGAAAAACTTCCAAAAAGTCTCATTAAAGACAACTCGGTTGTTTAGTAACTTCCATTTTTCTGTTAGTTACTAATTTTTTTGTTTTTTGTTTTATTTCCTTTTTATTCAACTTTTTTTTTTGTTATTTTTCTATTATTTTCATTGTCATCAAATATAGTTTTTTCTCTATATTTTCAATTTAAGTTCACAAATTTGATAGATGAAAAAATAATTAAAAAAAAAAAACATACACACACACACACACACATAGATATATATATAGTTTTATTACTTTTTAATTTGGGTTTTATTTTTGTCTTTTTCTATGGTTTTGTTTTTCTATTTTCAATTCCAATTCCATTAATCATAGTTTTTTTTTCTTGTTAATTTTTTATTTGACTTTATGTTTTTTCCCTAGAAACAACAATTATTTCTCTTTCCTATTTTCAATTCCACTCGAAAAGCTACCATGCATCTTCCCCTTCTTTGCAGCGATGCTATTCTTTCCTTTTCCCTTTGTTGCTTACTTTTTGTTTGATCCTATGCTTTGTTGTTGTTTCTGATATGAAGAAAACAAAGTCAGAATTAAATCTGTGTAGAACACGTAATCGAGAGGGATCGAAAACTTGAACAATGAAGAAGATGACTAAATACTCTGAATTCATTCGCACACCATCACACAGTCCATTGCAGATTTCTGTAATACACAATGGACGTATTAATAATTGATTTTTTTTTTGGATTCACCACTTTCTCGCCCAACATTGGCAGCCAATGTAGTAATAAATTTAAGAGAGCCTGCAATTCCTCATCCTTGAAAGCTAAAGAACAATCTATAAGAAGAAAAAGAAAGAATTTTGTTGCAAGGAGACGGGATTTACATGTGGTTTCTGCAAATGTAGCTTCGCCGACCATTCTTAGCTCTTCTTCTTTTTAAGAATTTGACAAAGGGTGTGAAGTAGAAGAGGAGAGAGGGAAATTTATATGGAGAGATCATTGGTATCCAATTTCTTTAATTAAATACTTGGGCCCTAAGATTCCCACACCTTTCCAACTCTTGGGTCATGATATTATTCTATGACAAGATGTCGAGGTAAATTGGAAAGCCTTCGAAGACAAGTTCCCTCACAAACTTGCTCATCTCTCAATAAATTGGTATTATTTATGTTATAAACGAAGATTAGTTATTATGGGCTTGGAGTAATTTTAATGATAATTATTATTATTGATTGTAGGAAGGGAGATTGGATGAGAATGGATGGCTTCATTTCCCCTATCATGGCTAGTCTTTCAAGGCAGGCGACTCTTGTGCTCGAATCCCACAAGTCGAATCCAAAGGACCCGAACCTTGAGCTGTGAGGTCACCTTGAGAAACCCTTTTGTGGATTTCATCATACTCAAACCTCATATCAATAATTTGGTTTGTTAATTTATCACTAGTCTCGTAATAAGGATTTATCTACGAGATTTTCTAGGAAAATACTTCCTTTTGCTGCATTAGTAGTGAATTAATACTAAGTGCTTCCTTGATGAATTCATTGATTTATGGATTATCTTTAAATTTATCTATCATGGCTTGTATCTGCAAATCCTTTCCTGCTAAGCTAGCTTGATGTTGTATTCTCATATGTTTGAATTCCTTTTGGAGCTGGGCTACTTGTAATTCTGCTCACTGATTAGATCTTTCTTGGGCTAATTGTTGTTCTAGCAGCAAAATTCTATGTTCCTTTTCCTTGGGTATCATTTGGACCTCTATCGCATTGTCAATAGTTGTTGTGGCATAGGCTCCTGCGAATTGCGACAGCTTTGTGAGATTCTCAGATGGGTCGATAGGTGAGTCCTTCCATACAATGTCCATTGGTTCATTTTTCGGAGTCATAATAGCCACAACATCTAGTTTTATTTTCTTCTTTTGTCTCTTAACTACAACTTTGTGGGTAAGACTATAGAATACATCTAGTGGAGGTATTTCCTCAATTCTTAAAACAATTTCTGAAGTAGGAGTAGCAGAAATGATCTCAACGTCCTGAGTGCTTGTAGCTTCTTCCCCTATTGTTTCTGGATTTGACTTAAGTTGGGTTTGTTTGGGAGTTTGCATTTCAAATGTTTGCTTAGGGTTTGCATCTGTGTGGAGCTTTTTGTTGAACTGATCCCATTCTTGTTCTAGGTCAATTATTGGAGTTTTACCTGACTGAGTTGAAGTAGAGGCAACCTCTGCTTGTTTCTTTGCTAAGGCTTGCTCAGATGTCTCCTCTATAGTTCCAGTTGTGTCTTTTTTAGACTCCTTATTTATGTTTCCTCCCCCATTTTGAGACTGATTCTTTGAGTGCTCTGACTCATGCATAGATCTCTCTTAGGTCTCTTCTTCAGAGTTTGCTTTGGAGCTTCCCTCCAAGCTTATGCTGGGAGTTGGCTCCCTTATTTGTTCAATCTGTAGTAGGTCCAATGGGACCTTTAATAATCTCTTTTTCCTGTACACATGAAAAGCCTTAACATCTTCTGGGGTCAAAAGAAGTGATGCCATATGAAAAACTTGTGAAAATGTTTCTGCTTGTAGGAAGAGGTCGTCAAAGGCATCCTCTGCGTGGGTGAACTATTTTAATTTTAACATAGTAGTAAATTCCTTAACAGTGCCATTTGGGTCGTACTGCCTTCCCGGAACTGTAGCTAATTTCATAGACTTAATAATCTCTACTTCTTTTAATGCATGTCCATAATCGTGTAGTGCAAAAGCACCACATTGTAATGGGAATGTAGGCTAAATGGACTTCTTCTTCTCTTTCAGTTCTCTGCTTAATCCGCCTTCCCCTACTGTTTGGTAGGCTATTTCTTTAGCCATTAGTTTGTCGGGGACATAATATGGGAGGACATATGGTGAAGCAATGCTCCCAAACACTCTGATGTAGGTGAATTTTTCTTCCCCAAACCATCTGGCTACTGGCAAGATATCTACTTCAGCCTCTTTAGAAAACCTAGGGGTGGTTCTATCGTACACTTCTCTATGAATGGATAGCATAACCCCTTGACAAATTTTGTAAAAATGGGGGTGGAATTGAGATTCCCACAAAATGTTATGGTATATATGGATGCGAAGCAGGTTCTGTACAATCCACTTCCATCCCATATTGGGAAATTGAGAACAAAAATAGATTGCATCCATAACAAAAACACTCATGAAGAAAGGGGGAAAATTCCCTAAAGAATAACTTATTTTCCTTCTATATTCTATAATGGCCTTTGCCAAATTGTGTGATAAAATTTGAGCCCATTTCATAATTGTTGCATTCACTATTGCATCTATTAACAGTAGCCATTCCATGGAAAACTTGGTGCTAACGGGTCTACCAAATAACCTACATATCATTGCTTCTGCTAAACTATGAGGGGAAGAAATGGATGTCGTTGAGTACATACTAGTTTTATCCCATTTGAGCATGCCTTCACTTGATTTCTAGGTCTGCCTGACGTCTGACGAGTCCTCATTTTCTTTAGCAAATTACTCAAAGAACTGGTTGTTGTAGAGATTTTGGGCTCTAGTAACTAGTACATTAGTCGTAGGTTGTCCGCTAAGAAAGACCCCATGACCTCTTACCTGTGATTCTTGAAGGTTTTGTCTGTGATTTCTACCTTCTCAATTACCCATTTAACCATATATGTGTATGGTATTATTTTTGGTCTCGCAGTTATTCGGTGTAGGAATGAACATGCTATTTCGAAATAGGAGGCATCAAATGACTCCTAAGCATTTTTCGTGGCCTTTGTTAACAGTGGCCTGGGTTTCTCTTCTTCTAACAAGTTGTACATGGCCTCCCATGTTGAAGTTCCTTCGCCCTTGCTGCATGTGGTATCGGAGAAAAGTGGCACCATTTCTGATTTCTCAAATGCAGTTGCCTTTCCCTTCTTCACCATTATTTCTAACGATGTTCTCTATGTATTTTTCCTTAAATGGAGCAAAACAGAAGTTATCGGATAAACACAAATGAGAATGACAGTGAGAATAAATGATAAAATTAACCTCAAAAAGGTGATAAGATAAGAGCTTTTATTCAAAATGCAAATGAAAAGACATTGTATCATGTCAAGCTGCTCTTTAACATAAATGCCATTAAACTTATTAAATGGACACCAAGGCTTCTTATCATTGCCTTTATTACTCATTAAACTACAGCATCGCAAACGGGAAGGAAAAACTTTAAGGTGGCGAGTTTGAAATCTGAGAACGTCGATTTTTCGATTGCAATAAGATTATCGCAAATCGCACTATTTCAATTTTGGTTGTGCGCTTTCCTAGAGTTTTTTAATATTCTGCGGGATGTGAGATGCGAGTGTTAACACCCAGGTTGTTCCCTATGACTCCTTAGGGAATACGGCCGGGGTAACCACTAACCAATCTTTGGACTACAGCTTCTAGCCCAGCTGTAATCAGAGAGGGCTCTCTCTGTAAGATTTGTCACTGTTTTAATGAAATTTTAGGCTAGTTATGAAGTGGATCTTTGTTTGTTTTTATGTTTGGTTGGGAGGATGCTTCTGATAGCTTTTAGAGTCTGTCTGCAGGTGAAACTAATCCATTGGGCAATGGGGTCTGTAGCTGTTGCGTTCTTGAGATCCTGGATTAAGTGTTGCTGGTATTACAGGGCCTGTGTGTATTTCATAAAACAAAATGTAAGTTGTGAGAGTGGAATGGAAAACAACTAGCAAAGAGCAATTAAGGATTCTTTACTAAGCTGGATAGTGTGAAAGAGGTCTATTATTTAGGAGCAATTACTTGAATTCCTGAAATAACAGAGCACTGTGATGATATAGTATTAAAGGTAGCATTGAAGAATTACTCTTTAAATACTTTAAATGAAGAAAACATATGAAAACAGCTAGGATTGAACTCAGGGTAATCAAAGATTAAATGTTGGGACTATTCTTTTTCCTGGCCATTTAGAGATTGAATACATGGGGAACATGAACGATACAGGAAAGTATAACAAACATATATGTAACAGAGAGTAATGAGAAAACTTATTGAGCCATGAAATACACAGGAATCCTACAACTTTGAGCCATACACCATCAAGAGATCAAGAGACACAATGCTTGGAGAAATCCCATCATTCTTTGTATTATCTATCTGAGAGTTTACAATATGAGAGTAACAGAAGAGATATCAAGAGATTTCTTACATCCGGAGTCCAACCCCTGCTAACAAATGCGAGGGGGAATATATAGAAGTCTGTTACAAAAATATCTCAGGTATGAGTCATCTGAGAGGAAAAATATCTTCCTACAATAGTACTGAGCTGGTAGATG
Organism: Pinus taeda; assembly: GCA_000404065.3. Lineage (NCBI taxonomy): Eukaryota > Viridiplantae > Streptophyta > Pinopsida > Pinales > Pinaceae > Pinus > Pinus taeda. Next base: position 17,334 of record APFE031686632.1, read on the forward strand.
AGCAGTTATTACAATCTTCAATGAGCTATAAAAGCTATTAACTCCTGTCAGAACAATCTTGGCATTTGGAGCTTGCGAAGTTGGTTGAAGTCGGCTGAATGCTTTGGCCTAACTGCTGAGTGGCATGTCCGTGCAGCTGTAGTTTGTGTGTCCTCTTGGCCCTGTCAGGAAATGGTCAGAGGTTGCTAACTTGGTGGCTCTTGGAGTTGACTGAGGGTGTACCACCAAGTTTTGTGCATTACTTTGTCCTTTGGCCAGCTGTCATGGTCCATATGTTTGGTCCGCATTTAGTTGCCTTAAATGCTTGCTTTATCCTCATGCTGTCCTGTATTTGATCTGGGCTGGCAGTGACAGAATAGCTGGAGCTAACGTGGCAGAATTCTGAGCATTGATTGCCACCAATCTTCCTTGGGCATCTGATGCCTCCTAATTTTTATTAAGGTTTCATCAGCCTCTGTATATTTGAAAAAATTAGGAGGAGTCTCAAAAAGGTGGTTCACTTCATTTTCAATGAAGAATAGGCCTCCCAACTTATCATATAAATTATGTCCTGAGGGAGGCCACGTCTGTTCAGATGAACTGCCAGATGCAGTGATCTGATTTTCAATGTATGTCACCATTCTGTTGGCAAACTGCTCTTGGGAGACCAATTTTCCTGCACTAGTTAAGAGGCTGGGCAGGCCTTTTGCTTGCAGTTCTGCCATTTTGATCCTAAATTCCTCCACATCTGCTGTCATCTCAAAACACTTTCTCTCCATTGCCTGTACATAATTCCTGAGGGTGAGCACTTTCTTGGCAAGGAGGACAGCTTCTGTTCTATTGGGAATACCCATGGCTGCCAATTCCTCCTGCTCATGCCTGTTCAGGAAGTCTACCATCCTATTGGCCTGTTCTGGCCTGTTTCCCAGTACTGTTTTGGCCTTATCGATCTCTATGTGCGCTTGGCCTAGCAATTCCATCTGCTGATGTATTGTCTTTATTGATTTCCATTGTTGTGTGATGGATTTGCTTATTTTGGCCCATAAAATCCTCTTTATCTCAGCCATGGTTGTTTCTAGATTTAACTCTTTTTCTAGGGCCTTTATCTTGTCCTTGAGGGCCTTTATTTCTCTGCCCTGCTCAGCCACCGTTATCTTGGATTTGTCATATTTCGACTCCAGCTCTGCCAACTTCTCCTTGGTTTTCTTTATTTCATCGGCCTGGAGCTCCATTTTCTTGACAGCCTTGGTTATGTCCTCTATAGTTGGATTATCCTGTTGAGCTGCTGATGTACCTGCTGCTTCTGTTGTGGGGGCCCCTATTGCCCCTGATCTTGCTGCTGTTGTAGAAGTAGTTGGAGGAGCTTGGGAAGTGGATTCTCCCTGCTTGTCTTGTATTGCTCCCTCCAATTCTTTCTCCAATTCTCTGATCCTCTGATCTTGTTGTAGCAAGAGGTCTAGCTGATCCTCTACCTGTTTCTGCTTTTGAAGCTCAGCTGTCTGAGGGTGTTCAGTGGGTGGCAGCTTCAATCTCTTCCTCAATGCACTGAGGTCATCATCTTTCTTCTTCATAAGGGCCTTAACGCCTGTTGGATCATTAGGATCATGCCCTAAATCAACAATTATATCTTCAAGAGATTTTATTCTGTTGTCCTTGGCTTTGGAGGACATCCTCTCAATGTCCAGCTGAGTATTAGTGTTTTTCAACGATTCTTTCAGCTCATGGGCCAATGTGGCCTTTTCCACTAGGGTGGCATAGACCATCTCTCCGGCCTGCTTGTGGAGTTCGATTTGGTCCATGGGATGTATATCTCTAGCCAGGACCTCCACCCTTGTCTTTATGAAGTCTGCAGCTGTCTTAGGCTGCGGCCCCTTGGGCTTAAAATGGACTGAAATTATCTTCTCCCCTTGGATGTCATAAACAGACATCAGGTCTCTTCTTGCATGGCTGGTGTAGCATCTATAAACTGTTTGTACAACCTCAGCCCTCAATAGCTCATTTTGAGCCTTTATTTGTTTGAAGGAAGCCTTGGTGCTCTTTGGCTTCTTGCTCTGTTGTGATTGAGAGGCCACCCCCAAGCTAACCTGTAAAGTTTGCTCCTGCTGAAAGGAGCTTGTTCCTGTGTGCTGGCTGCTCTCCTTGTCCTTTGTTGAAATGTTTAAGACATCTTCAGTAATGTCTTCCACCTCTGGGGAATCTTCCCTTTGCCTTTTGGCTTATGGCTGGTCGGAGGATCCACTGAGAGGAGTGGACTCTTCTCTTTGTCTTTTTACTCCCCTTTCTTCATGTGCTGGGGTCTGTAGAACTGGGGCAGTTGACTGCTGTATTTGAGGTGGTGGCGTTTGTATTGCAGGAGTTTCTGGCAGCCCATTCTGTGGCTTAACAACTTGTTCCTGTTGCTGGCCCATTTGCTGCTCTGTTTTCTGCTGTGTTTCCTGCCCTGTTTCCTTCTCCCTTTGTTGCTCAGTTTGCTGTTCTGACTGTTGCTCAGTCTGTCCCTTTGCTGGCTCATCCTCTGCACCTATTATGCCTTTGCCTTTATCCATTGCTGTTGCTGATGTAGTAGGTGCCTGTGGTGCAGTCCTTGTAACTGAGGTCCCTTGTCCCACTGAGTAAGGCAGTCTGAAGGGTACCTGCTGCACATAATCTAGGTCAATTGTCTTTTCAAGCTCTTTGACATTTTTAAGCAATCTTTCTTCCTCAGTTAGGCCCTCAACTAGGGTGTCCGGCTGCCATTCTTGTAAGTTGGCATATTTTTCTATGTGAGGGTATTGGCAATGCCTAATAGCTAGGAGCCTATACTTATTTCTTCTAGCAGAGATGAATCCTTGAGGGTCATAAGGGACCCATCGAAAGCTATAGGACAGATTGTAATTTTCCTTAAGGATCAAGTCTGCAGCTTCCCATCCTTCCTTCTTATTCATGATGAAAGGGCCCATTTCATTTTTAAAGTTAAGGTGGGCCTTTTTCTTGGAGCTGTGGAAGTGGGTAAGGTCTGACTGAATCAATTGCCTGTAATACTCCAAAGCAAACAACCTCATTGGTACGTATTTGGGAAGCCTGTATGGACAGAGCTCACATCCATAGACCCTGAATACTGTATGGTGTTCATATAGGTACCAGTCACCTATTTTGTTATTCTTGGAAAGCTGCAAAGCTTTCTTTATCTCACTGGATATCCTGGGAGGAGGTGACTTCATCAACATGCAGGAGATTGGGTAGACAAACTGGTCAACAAATTCACAGTAGGTGTAGGGTGAATTTGTGACTTTGTGATAGACTGAGGTCCAGAAGATAACAGATCTTCTTTCCCCTGTATGGTCCAGCCTTCTGATGTAGCATGGGAAGGCTTCAGAATGATAATACATAAACAGATGGTAGATGTAAGCTAAGTATCTGAAGACCCCCTGTCTGTCCACTTTGGTCAACTGATCATGAATCTTATTGGCTATGAACTTAGCAAAGTTATACTTTTGGGCAGGGGGTTGGTATGGGCTGTAAACAGACAGCAACACTAGCATGGCTCTATCCACATGCTCATTGTTTTGGTACCCCAACACATAGGCTATCATGTCTAGTAATAGCCTGCCTACATCATTGAATTGTTCATTCAGATAGGGAGGTGGCTCTGTAGTCTGGCACTCAGGTCTCATGAAGTTCCTGATGATCTTTTGCAACTCTTCGTTGGTCATCTTGTCACCAGCGTCCATCAAATAATTCATGGAGAATGGGATCAGCAACTCTGTTTGATCAAAGTGTAACATCTTGTTTATGGACTCAGCATTGATGTAAAAGAGGATCCTCCCTAATGGGGTGCTGACAGCTCTGTGCTGGGCATCATAGTGTTCAACACAGAGGTGAATGGTTTCGGGGAAAACATTTACAATTGGGAGACAGTAATAGGGTAGGTTTGACTCCCAGATCCCATGTGTACCATGCCCGTCCTTATAGTCTTCCCTCAGTCTACTGAAGGTCTGCAAGAAGTCCCTGTTTCCTTCAAAGTCTCCAATGAGACCATCCTTGTCTACTAATGTCAAGGCCTCCAGTTCCTTATTTGTTTGACTTTGTGAGGCTACACTGATGGATGAGGTTGCAGGAGATGCCATGATAGAAGCTAATCTGTAGAGGTAGGGGCAATGGTTTGACAAGTCCTTAAAGAGTTTTAGCTGCAGGTCAACTGTTGACACAGTCTGATGTCCTTTCTTTAGTGAATAATGCAAGCTGGCTTTTGTGGTTTGCTGTGAAATTCACAGGGATGTGAGTTGTTAATGAGAGATTGCAGAGCTAGTGAGGTTTCTTTGGTATGACAACAGGTGGCCTGTACTTGGCAAAAGGGAACAATGCCTAGTACCTCGGGGGGAATTTCGGGGTCTTTAGCCCGCGAAACGAGCACTCTTCTGTCGAATTGGGGTTTAGGGGTGCTGCAGATTACTTGGGTTCACTTTGTGTGACAGGCAGAGCTGAATTTCAAGAGTTTAGCTGGTGCTTAATGGTGAATTTTTACAGAGAATTGAAATGCATGGGCGAAGTAGGAAACCGGCTAAATACCTGGAAAAACTAGCTTGGATGCTTGTGAGCCGGGCTGTGGAGGCTTAGCACAGTCGAATTGTGGACTTGCAACGGTTGAAATCTTGAATTTGTTGGCTGGAAGACAAATTTCGCGGCAGCTGGTTGTCAACGGCTCCTTCTTTTACGCATGAAAATGACTTAAAACGGCTCATTTGGCCGTTTATAACGTTGAATTTCGGAAAAAGCCGCTATTGGCGCTTTTCCGTCGATGACGTCAGCATGACGTCATGGTGGGCCCATAGTACGGAGGTGACGTCGCGCTGAGGTGAGAGCTAGGGTGGCAGGACACGGTGGCGGGCTGATGTGGTGGCAGGGCTGCGTGGAGGGCCACGAGGCGCGGGGGCGGGCAAAGGTAAGGTGACGTCAGGATGACGTTAGTGTGACGCAGGGGGGAGAGTGGTAAACCGGATGGTGGTAAGCGGGTTCCCCGCACCACCTTTGGGACAAAGGTGGTACCGGGGAGGGGGCTCCGAACAACCTCAGCGCCCGCCACGCGTCCTTGTACGGGCCCAAAACCATTTTCCCCGGACGCTAAAGGTCGGCAGATCGGGGAGTAAAATTGACCGCCCACCTTTGGATCTGATCGGCGGAGATCGGACGGCTGGCGGGTCCTCCGACGGGTCGTGCAGGTTGGGAAGGGGCCCGCCATGAAATTAAAATATTCATTTAAATATTTGGGCGGGGAACTTTGGGTTTTATGGTTTTTTTTTTTTGGGTTTTGTCGTGTTTTGAAAAGGGGTTATGGGTAGGAGGGGTTTTATTATGGTCTTTCTTTGCAAATGAGGGCTATATGAATAAAATGACATGGAATGGGAAGAGAGATGACCGGGAGGTTCATCAAAGTGACCAGGTGTCACTTTGATTCCTTTTTTGAACAGACCATATGGATATAATGCCAAGGGGAGGGATATTTATACAAATTTTGGGGTTTATACACCATGGTGTTAATACTAGTAGGGAAGGGTAAGATAGGGGAATTACATAATAGGATTAGCTGTTAATGTGGGGGGAAAATATGGATGAGGATCAGTACAACCAAGTTTTCTTGAAAATAACTTAGTGTAAAGAGTAGATCAAAATGAAAAGACTTTTTGCACAAGAAATGTGGCTTTTAAGGCCATAAGAACATCACAAATCCATAAGCTTCTCTTATCTACACAACTTGTGAAAGGGTGTTAGTAATGAGTGATATACAGATGGAAAAAAGGAAAGTTCGTCATGCTCCAGTGTGTTGCTTTTCCTGTACATGATTAGCA
>APFE031686632.1:37791-77109 GCA_000404065.3 Pinus taeda
CTCCACTGCCTGTACATAACTCCTGAGGGTGAGCACTTTCTTGGCAAGGAGGATAGCTTCTGTTCTGTTGGGAATACCCATGGCTGCCAATTCCTCCTGCTCATGCCTGTTCAGGAAATCTACCATCCTATTGGCCTGTTCTGGCCTGTTTCCCAGTACTGCTTTGGCCTTATTGATCTCTATGTGTGCTTGGCCTAGCAATTCCATCTGCTGATGTATTGTCTTTATTGATTTCCATTGTTGTGTGATGGATTTGCTTATTTTGGCCCATAAAATCCTCTTTATCTCGGCCATGGCTGTTTCTAGATTTAACTCTTTTTCTAGGGCCTTTATCTTGTCCTTGAGGGCCTTTATTTCTCTGCCCTGCTCAGCCACCGTTATCTTGGATTTGTCATATTTCGACTCCAGCTCTGCCAACTTCTCCTTGGTTTTCTTTATTTCATCAGCCTGGAGCTCCATTTTCTTGACAGCCTTGGTTATGTCCTCTATAGTTGGATTATCCTGTTGAGCTGCTGATGTACCTACTGCTTCTGTTGTGGGGGCCCCTGTTGCCCCTGATGTTGCTGCTGTTGTAGAAGTAGTTGGAGGAGCTTGGGAAGTGGATTCTCCCTGCTTGTCTTGTATTGCTCCCTCCAATTCTTTCTCCATTTCTCTGATCCTCTGATCTTGTTGTAGCAAGAGGTCTAGCTGATCCTCTACCTGTTTCTTCTTTTGAAGCTCAGCTGTCTGAGGGTGTTCAGTAGGTGGCAGCTTCAATCTCTTCCTTAATGCACTAAGGTCATCATCTTTCTTCTTCATAAGGGCCTTAACGCCTGTTGGATCATTAGGATCATGCCCTAAATCAACAATGATATCTTCAAGAGATTTTATTCTGTTGTCCTTGGCTTTGGAGGACATCCTCTCAATGTCCAGCTGAGTATTAGTGTTTTTCAACGATTCTTTCAGCTCATGGGCCAATGTGGCCTTTTCCACTAGGGTGGCATAGACCATCTCTCCGGCCTGCTTGTGGAGTTCGATTTGGTCCATGGGATGTATATCTCTAGCCAGGACCTCCACCCTTGTCTTTATGAAGTCTGCAGCTGTCTTAGGCTGCGGCCCCTTGGGCTTAAAATGGACTGAAATTATCTTCTCCCCTTGGATGTCATAAACAGACATCAGGTCTCTTCTTGCATGGCTGGTGTAGCATCTATAAACTGTTTGTACAACCTCAGCCCTCAATAGCTCATTTTGAGCCTTTATTTGTTTGAAGGAAGCCTTGGTGCTCTTTGGCTTCTTGCTCTGTTGTGATTGAGAGGCCACCCCCAAGCTAACCTGTAAAGTTTGCTCCTGCTGAAAGGAGCTTGTTCCTGTGTGCTGGCTGCTCTCCTTGTCCTTTGTTGAAATGTTTAAGACATCTTCAGTAATGTCTTCCACCTCTGGGGAATCTTCCCTTTGCCTTTTGGCTTATGGCTGGTCGGAGGATCCACTGAGAGGAGTGGACTCTTCTCTTTGTCTTTTTACTCCCCTTTCTTCATGTGCTGGGGTCTGTAGAACTGGGGCAGTTGACTGCTGTGTTTGAGGTGGTGGCGTTTGTGTTGCAGGAGTTTCTGGCAGCCCATTCTGTGGCTTAACAGCTTGTTCTTGTTGCTGGCCCATTTGCTGCTCTGTTTTCTGTTGTGTTTCCTGCCCTGTTTCCTTCTCTGTTTCCTTCTCTCTCTGTTGCTCTGTTTGCTGTTCTGACTGTTGCTCAGTCTGTCCCTTTGCTGGCTCATCCTCTGCACCTATTATGCCTTTGCCTTTATCCATTGCTGTTGCTGATGTAGTAGGTGCCTGTGGCGCAGTCCTTGTAACTGAGGTCCCTTGTCCCACTGAGTAAGGCAGTCTGAAGGGTACCTGTTGCACATAATCTAGGTCAATTGTCTTTTCAAGCTCTTTGACATTTTTAAGCATTCTTTCTTCCTCAGTTAGGCCCTCAACTAGGGTGTCCGGCTGCCATTCTTGTAAGTTGGCATATTTTTCTATGTGAGGGTATTGGCAATGCCTAATAGCTAGGAGCCTATACTTATTTCTTCTAGCAGAGATGAATCCTTGAGGGTCATAAGGGACCCATCGAAAGCTATAGGACAGATTGTAATTTTCCTTAAGGATCAAGTCTGCAGCTTCCCATCCTTCCTTCTTATTCATGATGAAAGGGCCCATTTCATTTTTAAAGTTAAGGTGGGCCTTTTTCTTGGAGCTGTGGAAGTGGGTAAGGTCTGACTGAATCAATTGCCTGTAATACTCCAAAGCAAACAACCTCATTGGTACGTATTTGGGAAGCCTGTATGGACAGAGCTCACATCCATAGACCCTGAATACTGTATGGTGTTCATATAGGTACCAGTCACCTATTTTGTTATTCTTGGAAAGCTGCAAAGCTTTCTTTATCTCACTGGATATCCTGGGAGGAGGTGACTTCATCAACATGCAGGAGATTGGGTAGACAAACTGGTCAACAAATTCACAGTAGGTGTAGGGTGAATTTGTGACTTTGTGATAGACTGAGGTCCAGAAGATAACAGATCTTCTTTCCCCTGTATGGTCCAGCCTTCTGATGTAGCATGGGAAGGCTTCAGAATGATAATACATAAACAGATGGTAGATGTAAGCTAAGTATCTGAAGACCCCCTGTCTGTCCACTTTGGTCAACTGATCATGAATCTTATTGGCTATGAACTTAGCAAAGTTATACTTTTGGGCAGGGGGTTGGTATGGGCTGTAAACAGACAGCAACACTAGCATGGCTCTATCCACATGCTCATTGTTTTGGTACCCCAACACATAGGCTATCATGTCTAGTAATAGCCTGCCTACATCATTGAATTGTTCATTCAGATAGGGAGGTGGCTCTGTAGTCTGGCACTCAGGTCTCATGAAGTTCCTGATGATCTTTTGCAACTCTTCGTTGGTCATCTTGTCACCAGCGTCCATCAAATAATTCATGGAGAATGGGATCAGCAACTCTGTTTGATCAAAGTGTAACATCTTGTTTATGGACTCAGCATTGATGTAAAAGAGGATCCTCCCTGATGGGGTGCTGACAGCTCTGTGCTGGGCATCATAGTGTTCAGTACAGAGGTGAATGATTTGGGGGAAAACATTTACAGCTGGGAGACAGTAATAGGGCAGGTTTGACTCCCAGATCCCATGTGTACCATGCCCGTCCTTATAGTCTTCCCTCAGTCTACTGAAGGTCTGCAAGAAGTCCCTGTTTCCTTCAAAGTCTCCAATGAGACCATCCTTGTCTACTAATGTCAAGGCCTCCAGTTCCTTATTTGTTTGACTTTGTGAGGCCACACTGATGGATGAGGTTGCAGGAGATGCCATGATAGAAGCTAATCTGTAGAGGTAGGGGCAATGGTTTGACAAGTCCTTAAAGAGTTTTAGCTGCAGGTCAACTGTTGACACAGTCTGATGTCCTTCCTTTAGTGAATAATGCAAGCTGGCTTTTGTGGTTTGCTGTGAAATTCACAGGGATGTGAGTTGTTAATGAGAGATTGCAGAGCTAGTGAGGTTTCTTTGGTATGACAATAGGTGGCCTGTACTTGGCAAAAGGGAACAATGCCTAGTACCTTGGGGGGAATTTTGGGGTCTTTAGCCCGCGAAACGAGCACTCTTCTGTCGAATTGGGGTTTAGGGGTGCTGCAGATTACTTGGGTTCACTTTGTGTGACAGGCAGAGCTGAATTTCAAGAGTTTAGCTGGTGCTTAATGGTGAATTTTTACAGAGAATTGAAATGCATGGGCGAAGTAGGAAACCGGCTAAATACCTGGAAAAACTAGCTTGGATGCTTGCGAGCCGGGCTGTGGAGGCTTAGCACAGTCGAATTGTGGACTTGCAACGGTTGAAATCTTTGAATTTGTTGGCTAGAAGACAATTTTCGCGGCAGCTGGTTGTCAACGGCTTCTTCTTTTACGCATGAAAGTGACTTAAAACGGCTCATTTGGCCATTTATAACGTTGAATTTCAGAAAAAGCCGCTATTGGCGCTTTTCCGCCGATGACGTCAGCATGACGTCATGGTGGGCCCATAGTACGGAGGTGACGTGGAGCTGAGGTGAGAGCCAGGGTGGCAGGATACGGTGGCAGGCTGATGTGGTGGCAGGGTTGCATGGAGGGCCACGGGGCACGGGGGCGGACGAAGGTAAGGTGACGTCAGGATGACGTTAGCGTGACGTAGGAGGGAGAGCGGTAAACCGGATGGTGGTAAGCGGGTTCCCCGCACCACCTTTGGGGCAAAGGTGGTATCGGGGAGAGGGCTCCGAACAACCCCAGCGCCCGCCACGCGTCCTTGTACGGGCCCAAAACCATTTTCCCCGGACGCTAAAGGTCGGCAGATCGGGGAGTAAAATTGACCGCCCACCTTTGGATCTGATCGGCGGAGATCGGACGGCTGGCGGGTCCTCCGACGGGTCGTGCAGGTTGGGAAGGGGCCCGCCATGAAATTAAAATATTCATTTAAATATTTGGGCGGGGAACTTTGGGTTTTATGGTTTTTTTTTTTGGGTTTTGTCGTGTTTTGAAAAGGGGTTATGGGTAGGAGGGGTTTTATTATGGTCTTTCTTTGCAAATGAGGGCTATATGAATAAAATGACATGGAATGGGAAGAGAGATGACCGGGAGGTTCATCAAAGTGACCAGGTGTCACTTTGATTCCTTTTTTGAACATACCATATGGCTATAATTCCAAGGGGAGGGATATTTATACAAATTTTGGGGTTTATACACCATGGTGTTAATACTAGTAGGGAAGGGTAAGATAGGGGAATTACATAATAGGATTAGCTGTTAATGTGGGGGGAAATATGGATGAGGATCAGTACAACCAAGTTTTCTTGAAAATAACTTAGTGTAAAAAGTAGATCAAAATGAAAAGACTTTTTGCACAAGAAATGTGGCTTTTAGGGCCATAAGAACATCACAAAGCCATAAGCTTCTCTTATCTACACAACTTGGGAAAGGGTGTTAATAATGAGTGATATACAAATTAAAACAAGGAAGTTAGTCATGCTCCAGTGTGCTGCTTTTCCTGTACATGATTAGAAACTTTAGTCTTGAAAGAAACACCACTTCTGCAACCCCATCTACCTACCCAACTATTTTGCCTAACATTTTTTATTTCTTCTTGTAGGGTGCACTTAGGCTAGCAAACCCTTTAAGTGCCTTTTCTTTTACATTGGCTTTTTTGCTTTCATTTCCTATCTAATGCTACCCTTATTCCTTCCAAGGCCCCAGATTAAGCAGTTGGGGACCTTAGTTTCTCTACCTAGCTACTGATCTGCCAAGATTAAACAGTTTGGACAGATTTCTTTCTCTGTTCTACAACATAAATTGAAAACATGGCATGACCCAGATTAGACTGTTGGGTCATCCATAAAACTTTCGTGAATATGCAGGCCTATATACACCTTCTCTTTTCTTGCAAATATGGAACCTTTGTAGCAGCAAAAACGGAGCATATTTGGCACTTATATTTACCAATCATGAAATATGAAACCTATTGGTATAGGTATCCAACAGCGAGATGAGCAGCATATTCTTTATTTTTTAGAGCATAGTTTGCCCAAATGAGTAATTATTTCATAAAGTGATTTTCACTATGTTCCGGACTTAACTTACAATTTATAAAATTTGCTTCTATCGGGTCCGGGTTTTATCGCACTTTACAAGCTCGCATAGTTCATAAAATTGGGATTTTAAGTAAATTGACACGATGTGATAAGGTTGACTCGTTCTATCGCAATATCGCATCTCGCATGTTACGACATGTTTTGCTTGTTGCGTCCTTTGTGACGCCGATATGCGATTGCGATACGCACTTCATTTTATAGGAAATGTCTTAAGTCTTAGTTTTGAATGAAAAGTATAATCATGTCTAAGCTAAATGTGGTGATTCATTCTATCTCAATTCGTGGATTTTATTTGCTAATTAACTCTTCAACGCACTTGGTCCATCGGTATGCGAAAAGGTGAGAATTGCTAGTCTTAGAGGGTTTTGACTCGATATTTTGATTTATTTCTAAAATTTCAAAAGAAAGCGCCTAAGTGCTAAATTTTTCTTAGAGTGCTTTTTATAAAGGGTCCCCATTTATTAATAGAATATTAACCATTAAACTAATAAATGGGGGAGGGGGGGCGGCCGAGGGTTGTTGAATAACACAACAATTGGCGATTTGCTAGCAGAACCACTTATCTCTGATAGTTTTTTGAAATTTATAAAACTTATAAAATAAAGATAGTTCAAAAAATAGGAAATACATGAAATCTAAGATAAGTAACATTTCTTTGAATAAGAAAACAAAAATCCACCTGATTGTCAATTATTTGATTATCCTTTTCAAAATGAAAATTCCTTTGTCTACATCAGACTTTACTTGGCTTTAAGATAAAGCATGGGGCTCTTGCAAATTAGCTTTTATATGTACTCATTTGTTACAAGTAGAGCCTCTCCTGCCAGCAGACATCCATAGCCTCAACAGGGTTACCTTTTAACCAGCAATGATTCAGTATCCCATCCAGATAAGAGTGCAATTTTTAGTGATAAATTCAAATTCATATACTTACTTCCTTTTTCTTTCTTTTCTAAACAAATTATATTTCTTAAAAATTTCATTTTTTCTACTTAAAGGTCATTGTCTTGGTTTGGTGGCCAAAATTGACAATGCAATTCACTGGTTGTAACTCGACTGAACAAGTTGGCTTGTGATGAGACCCCTTGTCTCTTGATTAAAATAATCTCAAGACATTACCCTGTTTTGATATGCAGTATTGGTAATGTCAGTTTAATTACTTCCCTATGATCATGGCAAGTTAGCTCTTGATGAGACCTCTTATCCTTTAGGTTTAAGTATGAATCACACTCTAAAAAGAGAAAAGTTTACTAGATGGGGAGACTCATTGACTCCTTAAGAGTTTCTGGATGACAATTATAGACTTAAAGATGCTTTTCTGTAGAGAGTCTTTGCTTTGATATAGATACTTGACTGAAGGTAGAACAAAGCCTTCTTTATAAAGTTGACGTTTTGCAAAGGACAAGTAATTTTGGTGTAAAACAAGCAGGTTTCAGAGTAATAGAACTCATATTATGTTTCAAATGTGAAAATTATCTTATCAACAATCTCTACTTATACAAGTGAAAAGTCAAAATATAAAAGAGATTATTATTGTAAGGCCAAAAGTAAATGCTATTTAACTTTTATTTTCCTAGAAAAAGTAAAGGAAATAGTGTACAAGAGATAGAAGAGGTTATCTTCTATGAAAAATATTTCTTCAAAATCCACCCATTAATAGGTAGAGAATCTCTCTTGCTTGATAGATCCGGCAGTAAAAAGGTGAATGGGCCGATTTTCTCCGCAATCTGAAATGGGCCAAACCACATTATTTGGAATTTGGTATGCTTACCTTTTTCCTTGTGTGCTTTATCCCACTTCAATACAAGGGCTCTGAGCTGAAAGGGTTTTGGACTTACAGAATTTTCATCAAATGAATATTTAACTAATTGTTGATGATGTGCATGTGTCATTTTGGCTTTGTCTCTTTCTTCTTCGACCTTGAGGATTTGTGATTGCCTTACTTGCATAGAAGAGGAAGGATTTTCTTCAATAAATTGAACCCGGGCTAGAGAGGGAATAACTACATTTGTAGGGAGAATAGCCTCTTTCCCATAGACCAAAGTAAAAGGGGAAGTGCCTATTGAGGCCTTATGTGTTATTCGATCTACCCATAGAGAAAATGTTAAAGATTTGTGCCAGTTTTTCTAACCTTGATCAATGGTTCGTTTGATGATTCTTAAGAGATTTTTGTTTGTAGATTCAGCCAAACCATTTCCCTGAGGATAATTGTTAGCATAATATTTAAGTTTAAAACCTCTTTTAAGAGAAAATTCTGTCATAGTATTCCTTGAGAAATAAGATGCATTATCAAACATGAGGGTAGTTGGTAGGCTAAATATGGTAATAATAAACTGATTAATAAATTCAATGATGTTTTCAAAATTGGTTGCCTTAAGTGGAATTGCTTCCACCCATTTTGTGAAGTAAGTAGTTGTTGTAAGGATATATCTATGCTACTTTGAAGAGTGAGGAACGATCTCGCCTATTATGTCCAGTCCCCATTGTTCAAATATTTTTCAAATTTGACCGACTGCAATGCTAATGCAGGTTTCCTCTATCTTCCAGCAGTTGTTCGACAAATTTTACATTTCCTTACATATTCGTGTCCATCTTTGAATAAGGTTAGCCAATAATAGCCAGCATGCATGATTTTATGTGTTGTTGTGTCTCCTCCAAAATGTCCACTCGCTAGTCCATCACGGAGTTCCTACAATACCTTTTCTGCCTCAAATTTTTCAAGGCATCTAAGAAAAATGGAATCATAATTTTTCCTAAACAAAACATCATTGATGATCTCATAGTGCTTAGCTTTTTTCCTCAAAGCCCTTTTTCTTTTGTAACTAAGTTGCATAGGGGCATATCCATTTTTCAAGTAAAAGACGATATCAACATATTTGGATTAATTATTGTTGAGGCTTACCTCACATATTTGTATATCATCACATGAACCTTGTAGTGTTTGTAAATTAGATACTCCTGCTAACGTTCTGCAAAAAACCTTGACCTTTAACAATTTTAGATGTTCTGATCTCAATGTCATATTCTTCTAGTGTTGTTACCCAATTTCCTCTTTTCTCGCCTACATCTCTTTGCATCAATAGATTTCTTACTGCTAAGAATGGGACTACTACCTTAGTGTGAGTCTTGAGAAGAAAGGGTTTGAAATGTTTTGTTGATTTGAAAATAGAAAAAATTGTTTTTCAACGTCTGAGTAGTTTAATTCAGCCCCTTGCAAATTGGAACTAAAAAAAGAAATCGGTGCTTTGATTTTGTCATCATTGACCTGTATCAGTATAGTTGCATATGATGTCATTGAAGCAAAGGTATATAAAATGAAACGATTAGAAAAATTCGGAGTTGCTAAAGAGGGAGAATTTTTTATTGCTTGTTTAATTAGATTAAAAGCTTCATGCTCGGTATGTCCCCATTTAAAAATAGAATTTTTCTTAATCATAGATTGGAGGGGTAAAACAATTCATGAAAAGTCAAGGAAAAATCTTTTGAAAAAATTTATCTGACCTATGAAAGATTTCATGGGATTTTTATTATAAGGTAAAGAGATTTTAGAAATTTTTCTTATCCTATCGGGATCAATAAGAATTCCTTATTTGGATATGATAAATCCAAGGAGCTTTCCTTCACTCAAAGCAAAGAAATATTTCTTGGGATTGAGAGAAATTCCATACCTCTGACAATGCTCAAAGATTTGTTTTAAATATTTTAAATGATTACTACGCCTTTTTTAATACACATTTATGTAATCTAAATAAATTACCACTGATTTATTCACCAAATCTTTGAAATTTATGTCCATGGATCTCTGAAATGTTACACTAGCATTTATTAACCAAAATGGCATCTTTTGATAGGCATAGGTGCCCCATTTGGTTCGAAGTGTGGTCTTTGGCCGGTCATCTGGATGTACTAGAATCTGATTATAACTTGAAAATCCATCCAGAAAAGACATCGGTTCTGAGCCTGCAACTGATTGCAGTATCTCTTCCATATGAGGTAATGGGAAGTTGTCCTTCTGACAATCTTTGTTGAGATTGCGAAAATCTATACATATTCGAATATCACCATTCTTTTTCCTGGCTGGAACAAGGTTAGAAACCCACCTTGAATGCTTAGCAGGAAAAATTATTTTGGCTTTGGAAGCTTATTCAATTCAAATTTTATCTGATTTTCTAAATTCAGATGAATCCTTCTCAACTTATGTTGTACAGTCTTTTGATCGGATATCGTGGGAATGGTATGTTGAATGATGGAAGTATCATATATCTTAAGATATTCATAGTTCCAAGCAAAGGCATTTTTGTATTTCTTTAACAAATGAACAAAGGCTAATCTTTCATCTGGTGTAAGACCAAGACCTAGATTGATATTTTGAGGTTTAAGGTCAGTTCCAAGATTAAATAATTCAAATCTCAAAGTTGAACTTTGAAGTTTTGAGATAGTGGGTTTCTTGAACCTGTCTTTAAGATCATATAAGTCTTCCAGCTTAACCACAAATTTAGGTATGGAATTCGCAATTATTTCTTGCTTAAGTTGGTTGTCATGTTGATATTCATCTCTTATCTGGTCATTATAAGAGCCTTCAAATGTTAGAAAATTTATGATATCCAAATAATTATTAAAGACTCGCCAATTGGTGATATTGTCGGGAATAGAAGGCCTAAAAATTAATTCAATAGAAAAGCGATTGGGGCTATAATCTCCTGGTGGAATGAGCTTGGATGCAACATTAGCCAAAAGATTGACACTTACATTATGGAGTCTTGGGATAGGGGAAATGTCGAATGCTATAAAATGAGAGGTGAGGTCCTGGAATAATGATTGATAATGTTTCAAATGTCCAGAGAGACAATGTATAGTATTCCTTACTTATTTAATTAGAATTTCTGAATCTCCAAACACTTGAAGATATTTGATATCAAAGTTGATGGCTTTATACAATCCTTGAACTAATGCTTCATATTCGACATTGTTATTTGTGCATTCGAATTCAATTCTACATGTTAACATAGTTTTTTCCCCTTCTGGGCTAACTAATATGAATCCTACCCTGACTCCATCATTAGATTTAGATCCATCAAAATATAATTTCCAAAATAAAGACTCAACCACAGGTTTATCTACAAAATTTATGCACTTAGAAGAATCTATTTGAGAATAATTTTTGACTTGTGACATAAAAGAATTTTATAAGAAGGGTGATGTATTTGCATTAAAATTGCCTAGAAACAATTCAACTGAATAATTTCCAATGATATTGTTGTTGTATGCAACGGGTTCATTTTCCCCCTCCAACTTTGTGATGATATACTTTTGTTGTTTCTCATGGTCAACCCTTATTTGATTCGGCTTACCATTATAAGGAAGCCACATGTGGGACCAGTTGGTTGCAAAATAGCCATGAAGCTTTTCTGACCAGTCTCTATTAAGGATTAAACCGTAGAATTCAGGGATATCAACCACAAGAATGTCAATGACTTGACATACTTTCGGGTTTGATGAGAGTCGAATAGTGACTTGATTGAGTTCCCCTACAACTTTGACTTGAGATCGATCTAACTGCATGATACGAACATCAAGTTTTTGGGGCTTCACATTCAATTTTGCATAAATTGTTCTTGGTAGAATGTTGGATGAAGCTCCAGAATCAACTAAACAATTGTGTAGATTTTTATTGAAAACTTCAAAATTCAGAAGAAATGGAGATGTATGGGATTTGGATCTTCCTCCTATTAGAGCAATACCAATTGAACTGATTTTATTTAATGAGGTAGTAGGAGGCCTTCCCATTTCTTGAGCATCCTGTGAGATTACAGCAGTGGGAAGAGGAGAAGTAGGGACTGGTTTTAGTTCTTTGAGCAATAGCTTTTGTTGATTTTTTAACTTGCTAAGCTCATGGAATGTAATATTCACCCTAGTCTTTTTCATATCTTCAACGATGTTGTATTCCATTTCATCAGAGACTAGCATGGTTTTAGCTGAAGGTGAAGAATTTGATTGAGGAGGAGTGGTTTGAGTGGATTTGGGGGAAGATTTCTTACCTATTAATTTCTCTTTGGGAGTTGGATTTGATGCTTTCTGTTTTAGATTTGTTTGTGGAAAATATACAGTGCTTCTACTCCTAGTTGTGACTGGTAATTCTTCTTGTGCTTATTCATTATGAAGGATAAAATCCCACATTCCTTGTAATTCAATTACTTCTTCATCATCAATTTGTTCTTTAGCTGTGGAGATTTCCTCTTCCTCTACATATGATTCAACATTTGATATTGTACTTGGAGCCTTAGGATCAGAGGAAGGATTTCTTTTATAAGGTATGTAAGATTTCCTTGAGGAAGTCTCAGCTACCTGTTTTTTGATGCCCACCATTTCATTGGACATGGTTTTAAGGACCTTTTGCAGTCCTTCAAGATCAAAAGGATCTTTAGGTGATTTTTTCTTGGATTCGTCCCTAAAAGTTACCTTATTGGATTTTTGTTCTTATAATGCATTCTCTTTCTCTAAAGATAAAATGTGTTTTTCTACGGGTATGGCTTCTTTCATGTTTTCTACCAAAGTTGGTTTGGCAGCCCTATCGACAAAAATAGTTGTGTTTGAGGGGAGAGCATAAATGTACAATTCATTTTGGACTTCATCATTGGGCTTGGATGCAGTTGGGATTTTATTCAATAACTTATTAAAACATGAATTGAAGTCCTTAATTGGTTCTTTAGGTTCAGCTTTCAAATTGGAGAGATCATTGAGAAGAGTATTTGTCGATCGATCATCTCCAAACTTGGTTAGGAACTTCTCTTGAAAGGCATCGCAACTATTAATGGAACCAGATGGTAATGAAAAATACCATGATCTTGTTGATCCTTGTAAAGTATAAGGGAATAATTTACAACTGCATCTTCTTCTACCACTGCATTCAGATTTATGGATAACACAAATTTGTTTATGTGTTCTTTAGCAGGCAGACCATCATCAGGGTTAAATTTGGCAACCATTTCATTGGATGCGCAGGTAGTGGGTTTAATGGTCCTGCCATTCGAATGGCTCCTAGATTTTTCCATGTTATTTGAGCCATAATGGGTCCCTGTGTAGAGGAAGATGTTCCAATAGTTGAAGGTGATTGAGTAGAGAAGACTTGTGCTCCAATACCAGCGTAAATCATGATCTAGAGTTGTGAGGGTGTTTCAGGTGATGATGAGAGAACCTCACTATGAGCTTTAGAGTGTGTTTTCTTAGTTTTCCTTCGGTTTGGTAGAGGGAAAAATGGGGGGATCCCAAATTTTTCACTTTGTAATCTAGTTAACCTTTGATAGGAAGGAAACTAAGAAGAAACACTAGCTTGGGATAACTCAAATTCTTCTTGAGATAAAGAAATCCCCTGCAGTTTATGGATTAAAGACTGCACTTCAAGAGTTTCTATAGAAAAATATTGATCTGATTTCTTTGTGATCACAGTAGTGGATTCTAAGGATTTCTTTACAACTTGTCACCTAGGATTTGGGGATTTAGAATGCGACCGAGAAGTTGGAGGTGATGGTGAGGGAGTTTTACTCTTAGAATGGTTTACTGATTTAGATTTTCTTTCCATTCATAGTTAGGCCCTCCTTCTAGCACCAAAATGTTGAAGCCTCAAAAATCGTTGCAACAACATGGGGGAAAACCACTCGGTCTGGACCTTGAAAGCAACTCCTTTTCCGTTTGGTATAGTGGCTCTGACTGGGGATAATGGGACCAGTTTCCCAGAGATATTCGATAATGTTGGTGGGATGATATAAGATGTAATGGGAAATGATTAAGCTAAATGTAATCTAATATAGCTTCTAAACACATGCATATATCTTAATTTAACATTATTTGAATATAAGTATACCAGGGAATTGTTGGCATTATGATACAGGTGTTGTCCTTGATGGCAACTCACTCAGATGACAGATCATAGTGCATCTAGAATGATCATAGAGGTATATGCAGGTTCACAGTGACAAGGATGCATATACATGAAAGTTCACCATATACCAAGTCGCGTATACGTACACACGCATGTTTATAGAAGGAAAGGCAGGTACATGTTGGAAATATAAGTTTTGGTCCGTGGTATTGTTGGGTTGTGTTATATTCTTTCCACATAGTTAATAGGGGGTTTGAGGGGTACCCATAACCCCACTTTATGGGGTCCGGGGCAGCGCCTCAGAAAATTCTGGTTTTGGACCCTATGTTAGGTTGGGCGGACCCACCTATGGTTTTGTGCATGATTTTCGCACATGTTTTTTGGACGCGATGGTTTTCGGTCCATGGTTTTGGACGCAATGGTTTTCGGTCCATGGTATTGGATGCTTCGAAATGTATAAATATGTATTGTAACATTGAAAGGAACATAATGAAAAGTCAAGCTGGTAGTCCCGGTCTTGGGATCCAGGGGAAAATCTCTGTGTATATGTGTTTTATGTGTTATGCTCTCGCATTTTTATTTTTCTTGTGATTTAGAATTCGTATGCAGGTAATTTTTGTACGGGGTTAAAACCTACAATATTTTGAATCATTTTTCAACTGTAAATATAGTATGTCAAGTCCAACTAGCACAATCAGTTGAGGATGGGCCTCATCAATAAGGTGACCCAGGATCAAACCTCACGGTCGGTGATTGTACCCTATGCTAGAGGGAGGAGACATGCTAAAAAATCCAATCATTTAAGAGTTGTCATGGCCCAATGTGAGTGCCATCCCCGAGTGATTTTGACAACTTAGATGCCCCTAGGTTGCGGTTCCTCAAGCCACAAGTCAAGCCTGGAGGATCACAGACAACTTGACAAAAAAAATAAAAAATATAGAGTACAATTCTAGTTTTAAAAATAAAATATTAATCTTTAAAGTTAAAATTCTAAAAGAGAACTTTTTGTCAGTTATATATATAGTATATATATATATATCTAGATGCTAACCTTGATACATGATGATGATGATGATGATGATTAAATCCACTAGACAAATGTGGTCTATAAGAAAGCCTAAAAAAAAAAAAAAACAATCTAATTGTGATTCTTCAAAATCTTATTTCTATGATAAAAAAGAAGTGAAAGAAGTGCTCCAAGATCACTGTAGTTGGGCTAACTTAACAATTCAAGAAGATTGGAAGTGTGGCAAATGTTAGGGAAATGAGAGCAGATATGAGTTAGAGTCAGGAAATCTAAGAGGAAGTAATTTTCATCTTCCACCCTCTTATTATTGTAAAGTTGGCATATTCTATCGTCCCAAGGAGTTTTGGGAGTAGACCACTACCTGGTTTCACTTCGAACCTCATGAGAATTAGTTCTAATCCTAGCAATGTTCATTTTTTTCTTAGTGCTAATCAAAACAGAGAGATAATTCTGGTGGGTGGAGTTCATCACCTCCTGATAATATCTAAGATTCCTTTCTCCCTCCAATTATTTATCATCCCACAATTTATCATTAAATTTGGAGGTAATAATATCTTTGACACTATCCTTGTCTCCGAGGATGATCTCATCCTTTATCCCCCACTGGTTGAGCCAAGACTAGGCATCCTTATGCCATCCATGCTTAAGGTAGTGTCGGGATTTTTACTAAAGATGGAAAAAAAATTGTGAAGCCTCTTGGATTCCATGTTGTAAAGCTTATTCTCATACATCAAATACCTAAACATATCCAAGCTTTCAATGGGGAAAGGACAACTTTGATCAGGATGACAGGATAGGGAATATTTGACTTGATCTTAAGGTTGCAGGTTATGAATTGTTTTGAATCATCTCAATATTCCTCCACGACTATCTGGATATATTGCAACCCCAAACTACACATCCGTATAAGACAATAGGGGTGATGAGAGTCTAAAAAATGAACCTCTTTTTACTCCAAATACAAATATCAACTGACTTATGGTTGTTTTCAAGCTCATAGTAAGCTTTTGAGCCTCCAAAAATCCTTTTCTCAATGCTATAATTCTATTTGAGTTGATGAGGAATGTCAATACCTAAATATTTATAAGAAGAGACATGTTCTAATTAATTGTTATCATAGATGAAATTACCATGGATAGTTTTTTTGGATTTGATTATCATGACTTTAGTCTTGTCGGTATTAACTGTCATACCCATCTTGGAGCAGTAATCATGAAGAGCCTTAAGTTGCTTGTCTAGATCATCATAGATTTTGGCAAGAAGAAAGATATCATCATAATAAAGGAAAAGAGTAATGATTATACCATCGAGCTCAGTGCCTTTGCAACCCGCAATTTCCAAGCACTCATCTAGCTTATCGATGTAAATGCCAAAAAGGGTAGGGGATAGGGGACACCCTTGCTTAGCCCCGATATTGCAATTAATATCTTTAGAACACCCTTGATTTCTCTTAATCTTGGCAACAACATTCTCATAAAGGTGAATCACAACAATACTGATCAACTCAAGAGGAACCATTAACTCTCCAAGACTTTTCCAAAGCTTGTCCCGAGGAACAGTGTCAAAATGTTTTCTAATGTCCACAAAATAATAGAAGAGATTGGTTTTAATATTGTGACATCCCTCAACAATGATCAAGAGAGTGACAAAATGGTCGATAGTTTAGTGATGCCTCTTAAAACCAACTTGCCCTTTGGTCATTTTACCATGGATTTCAATCCAATGGCTAATATTCTTTTCTAAAATGAGCCCATATAGTTTGGCTAAGATGTGGCTAATCATAATGGTCTTGTATTGAGAAGGAACGTTTTTGTCCCCAGTTTTAAAGATATGAACAATAAGTCTTTGCGTCCAAGGCTTAGGGAAGCCATGATTTACCACCAAATTAAGAATCCTGTGGAGATGAGGAATGAGGATAGGCCTTTTGATTTTAAATATTTCATATTTGAATCCTTCAATATCTTTAGCTCTCCCATTAGCGAGCTTATTAATCCTAGACTCAATATCTTCTAGAAAAAAAAATATCTTCCTTAATAGGGGTGTTTAAGATGGTGCCCATGGTGTCTTGGGAGTCATATAACTTCTTAATATAGATGTCCCAATTATCTAAGGGGATCAAAAGGTTATCTTTTATTTTATGAATAAGCACATTCTACCAAAACTATATGGCCACAACTTTAGACAGGTGAGGAACATGTACTTATCTCTTATTAATATATGACCTCTTCTTCCTTTTGATGAGAGATTTGTATATACTTATATTTCAAAGCTTTAAAACTTCATTATGAGCATCTCTATTCACTTTCATGGAAATTTTACAGTCCTTATCATACCAAGGGTTGAAAGTTCTATTATTCCTTTTATATGAAACCTCAGTAAGGAACTTGTTAATGGTAGTGGAAAGGGTAGTAGTAAAATTGTGATAAATTTGATCAATGTTGTTATTATATGTAAGGAAGCCTAAATTTCTTTTTAAATCCTTTAAGAAAAGGTACACATGAATTATATGAAATAAGTGTGTCTTTGGCTCTCTCTAGCCTCCTGCATGTGGTTGGTATGAAGAAAAAAATTGAGGGTTAAAGACAAAGGCTTGTGGTTAGAGTCAGGCTCATATATGAGAATCACAATGATGAATTATACAAAACATATATCAGAATGCTATGGATGACTGAACATATAAACTAAGCATAATAAATATGAGTTTTGTTCATTTACTCTTATCAGTCATAGAACAATATGCATATGACAACATCGAAAGGAAAACAAAAACAGGAAAACACATACCCAAATTCTCTCAACACAAGAGTCATTACTGCAAAATTAGTCTTCCTTTATTAAACCTTTAGAAAATACACAGGGCACAATCGATTTCTGATAGAAAACCCAACCCTTTCTCATTCTTCGGTCTTTATCTTTATAGAAAAGACAAAAATAACTAAAAACAAATTTCTAGCAAAACTTAATTACAAAATCTAAAAATAATAACCATAAACATCACAAATACATGCATATAAAATTTTCTAATCCTATTTGCATTTAAAGAAAATGTTGTTGCTGAATTCATTGTTAGAGATAAGGAACAACAAGTTGAATTTGATGAGGTGGCATCCAAGTCACTAACTGACCAAAAGCTTTTTCCTCACGAAATATTGAAACATAGGGTTTAGGGATCCCTTCAAAAATCCAAATCCATGACACCTATTAGAAAAGACAGAGAGTTTTTTTCTATGTTAATCCCTTTTGGACAAAATCCTCTTTGATTTTTGTAAAATGCATTCTCATTTGACCAATATAGGGTTTTGAAAATAGGTACTAAAACATGATTGTGACATCTTGAAATACAACCTTTCAAATATACCTTCGAATATTCCAAACCGTAACACCTGTCAGAAAATTGAGAGAGGTGTTTATAGATGGGTCCATTTTGGACAAAATCCTCTTTCATTTTCATAAAATTAATTTGAATTTGTCTAGAAATTGTTCGCAAAATTACTGTGTTGTACAGGAAAAACAAAGTTTTTAAAATGGTCATTTTTACAGGAAAAATGTTGATAAGTCTGTTGTCATCTAGTCAAATGTTTAGTTGGAACATAGAACAGGTTCCTCTTAAGATTATCATCATTGTTTCAATAAAACAAATCCCTTTGTAGATTATCAACACTGCTCCTGGATGTCTTTTGTTGCTTTGTGATTTTTCTGTAAAAATTGCTGATAGGCACATTGTCGACATTTTCCTGTAGGTTTCCTTTACTAACAAGTATGCATAACTTTTCTCAAAATATCTTGGCATACTAGATATGCGTACTAGAAACCTCAAGTAACACATCCAACTTGTCTAATATCTGCTTCTTGTTTTGTCTAGTCTCCATGGGCTTTGCTCGGACAACCTATTTATTACAATTAAAATGATGACATTGCAACTGTCAACATTTTATAAAAATTAAAAAGAAGTTCATTGTGATACCATCTGGCTCCAAGGGGATGTTTTCAATCAATTATGGAAGCAAGAACCTCCCATAGACTATTTGCTACATCCATTACAAAACTTATCTAAAAGCAATGTTGACTAAAAATAGAACTTCCTCCTTTAAAAGATGATTTTACAGACTTTGAACTTGAAAATATATTATATGTATTTATATATAATAATTATTATATTATATATTATATATATATTATATATTATATTTTATATATATTATATATGTATTATATATTATTGTATCTTCTTATTTTTCTGATGGATGTCAATAAAACCTTAGGGCCTTCACTTCAGGCTTCAAGTCCTTTAGAAAATTCATCCACACCTGCTGCATACTGCAAACTGAAAATGGAAATTGAAAAAGTCACTGTTAAAAAAAAAAACCAATGCAACCATGTAAGCAGTTGGCTTAATGACTAGAATATGTTTTCACTGCTCTGAAAAAAGAAAAACTTGGAAAACGACAACTCAAAGTCCGGCTGAAATTGAAAACCATGGTCCATAAACAACATAAAATCTACCTACACTAACGACTCCAAAAAATTAGCCAAAGGATCCTAGAAAAAATTCCAATTCACCTCTTCTTGATGATCTACCAATAATTCAACATCCTTTCATGATTAGATGTTGGTTGTTCTCGTATTATATCTTTATTCTCAATATCATTCTCAAAAAATATGGTAGGAGGTTTTTCAGCATTCACATCAGAAAAAGCCTATATACATTCTTGAACAGGTTCAAACAAAAGAACCACATCCTGTGCATCAAAAACATTTAAAAATTCTCTTTCTTGTGATTCAATGAGACTGTTATCTTGTCCTTTAAAAATTTATGAGTTTGACATTTCCAAGGATGTAAAATCAAGAGTAGTTTCAGTGCGATTGAAGGAGTTTAAAGCATCCCTCTTTTCTTCAGTATTTCTTTGCAACTCTAAGTATCTATCCTCATGAATGGTTTCACTTCTTAGATTTTCCATGTGTGCACTTTAAAAATTTTGATTCTCACCATTTTCATCATGAGACAAAGACTAAAAAAAATATTTATGTGAAGAATAAACCGATTGGGTATCCTCATATATTTCGTGATCATCTATAAACTGAAAACATTGTTGAATGTCTTCATAAAACTCAAGAGAATGAATATGACTATTAACATTAAGATGCAGATCTATTTCATCTTCAAGCAAGGGAGAAGCTAATGTTTGCTAGGACTGATCTTGTATATCTAAGCAACTAGTATCTACTAGTTCTTCTTGATGAGAAAACAACTCATACAAAGCTTCTGTACATGTGATGTCAAAATATTGATTTTCACATAAGGATTCTGAAAATGAATGAGCTATTTTTTTTTTTAATGGTTGTCCTCACACTCTTGATTACAAGAAAACTAATCAACTTGTTTCATGTCTTTATCACGCATAGAAAAAGGAACATGACTGTGGTCACTAATATTGTGATCAATTTTGTTTTCATCCAAGGAAGAAAATGTTCTTTGCTGAAAATGTTCCTATACATCATGAGTATTATCATCTAATATCCCCTTCTGTTGTTGAAAATAAATTTCATATAATGCTTCTTTGATTTCTTCATCTATTAACTCTTCATTACCATGCACATATTCTAGACATTGAATGAAACTTTCAGAGTTTTGACAACAATCAGGAGGGTAATGTTCTGTATAATGCTCAAAGAATTCTTTGACGAAATCCTTTAGAGAACACAAACTACCAGGTTGTAGTCTTTCATACCATGTTCTCGTGTCTTCTTCTAGGGTAGCCATAAAAATCTTCATGAGCAATCTTCAGGAAAGTAAACTCCTAACTTATGAATATGCAAATTAAATTTGATCAAATGTAATCCAACATAATCCCTATCTTGATCATTAAATTTTGGTATAGAAGTCTGCCAATATATGCGAGGGATGTGATATGGAAAGCCAAAAATATGAGTACGATTCATATGATCATACCTTGTAGATTTGTAAGCCTCCATCTTGAGACATTTGAGTCACCAAAGAGTTCTTCAAACAACTAATTCTTTCGCCAGTGGAGTCGTCATGAAATTTTTGAGCTCTAGATTTAGATGAGAATGGAGTCACCGGGTGAATGATGCGTAACCTTAATGTGTATGTCCTATGTTCACCATTAGAGAGTAGATCTGATATTTTTCGTTCTCCTAGGGATGATTTCACCTTTGTTCCCTAGCAAAGGTGTCAAAATGTTATCACTCGAAAATCTCCCTAACTATGGAAGGAAATAACTGAGGTAACCTCTAACCAATCTCTTCAATTGAAAGCTAGCACTTTCAATTCGAAGGGGGATTCATTCTATAACTCAATCAAAAAGACTGGTTATGTACTTAACACAATGATTAGATTGGTTCTAATAGGGTTTCAAAAATGTGGTAGGTTTTGATAGATTTCTATTCGTTATTCAGTCAAATGTTTGGCTTAACAAGGAGGCAAACTAAAACCTTAACAGTGGAAGGATAGCTGAAATATTTGAGATTTCAAATAGTTAATACGGAAAGCAGAATAGGAGGGAAAATGATATACTTAAAAGAGAATCACAATGATGAATTCTAAAAATCATATATTATAAATCTATGGATGAATGAATATATAAACGAAGCATAATAAATATGAGTTTTGTTCATTTGCTCTTATCAGTCATAGAAGAACATGCATGTGACAACATAGAAAGGAAAACAGAAATAGGAAAACACATACCCAAACTCTCTCAACATAAGAGTCACTGATGAAAAATTAGTCTTCCTTTATTAAACCTTCATAAAATACACAGGGAACAATAGGTTTCTAATATTCTCATTCTCCAGTCTCTATCTTTATAGAAAAGACAAAAATAACTAAAACAAATTTCTAGCAAAACTTAATTACAAAATCTAAAAGTAATAACAACGAACATCTCAAATACATGCATATAAAACTTTCTAATCTTCTCTTCATCTAAAGATAATGTTGTTGTTGGAGTCGTTTTTGGAGATAAGGAGCAACAAGTCGAATTTGATTAGGTGGCATCCAAGTCACTAATTGTCCATAAGCTTTTTCCTCACGAAATCCTGAACAATAGGGTCCAATGATCCCTTCAAAACTCCAAATCCGTGACACCTATTAGAAAACTGAGAGAGATTTTTGTAGATGGATCCCTTGTGGACAAAAATTTCCTTTAGTTTTATAAAATTAATTCTCATTTGACCAGGATCTAGTTTTGAAAATAGTTACTAAAAAAGGATTGTAAATCGTGAAAAAAAAAACCTTTCAAATATACCTTTCAATATTCCAAATGTAACACCTATTAGGAACCCAAGAGAGGTTTTTCTAGATGGGTCCACTTTGGAAAAAAACTCTTTCAATTTCATAAAATTCATTTTCATTTGTCGAGAAATTGTTCCCAACATTACTCTACTGTATAGGAAAACAAATTTTTTAAACTGGCCATTTTTACTGAAAAATGTTGATAAGGTCGTTTTCATCTACTCAACTGTTTAGCTAGAAAATAGAACAGGTCCCTCTATATATTATCATCATTGTTTCAACAAAAAATACACCTCTGTAGATTATCAATACTGCTCTTGGATGTCTTTTGCTGCTTTGTGAATTTTTTGGAAAAACCAGTGACAAGCATGCTATCAGCATTTTCCTGTAGGTTTCCTTTACTAACTAGTATGCATAACGTTGCTCAACATAGCTTGGCATATTAGCTAAGGGTAATAGAAGCCTCAAGTAACACATCCAATTGTCTAATATCTACTTCTTTCTCTATCTAGCCTCCATGGGCTTTGATTTGGCAACCTATTTATTAAAATTAAAATGCTGATAGTGCAACTGTCAGCATTTTATAAAAATTTGAAAAATGAAGTTCATTGTGATAACATCTTCTATACCAAAAAATATAAGGTGCAAGTCTATTTTATGGTGCTCATGTTCGAGTTCAATTAGTTTGTTAATTTCCTCTTCGATGGGTTTAATATTTAATTTATTCTCTATCTTATTTACAAATGAATTTTTATTTAGTTGTTCTTTTAGATTTTTAATCTCATTTTTGAAGGTGTCATTTTCTTCAACCATTGATTGTTTACTATGTTCTATTTCTTGAACCATATATTTCCTCCCTTGGAGATTAGCCTCGAGCATTATTATTCTATTTTCTAATGATTTGTGATTGTTGGAAAGCATTGTAGTTAATTCTAGTTTAAATTGGTTTTCTCTTTCTTCTCTTTGTCTTTCTAAAGATTCAATGTACTCATAAAGAATCTCTAGGGTAATTTTACATGGTATCCCTTTTCTAGAGGGGGGCTTAGATATATGATGGGAAGCACTCATAATTTAAAGAAACAAAACTTAACAAGAAGAGGATAAGAGGGAACATATGCACTTGTCAAAGTTGTATTTAGCTCCTGAGATTGCATACTCAGCAGAGATCACAAAAATGTTGTTGCATTCCCGAGAGAAATCAGCACATTAGTCAAAATAGACCAGTGCCTGAAATATATGAAGCATACTTTTAAATGGCACAAGTCGTCTTGTGATATTCTTATGTATAGATCCAAATTCTTTCCGCATATTCACAATGTGATTTCAAATAATGCATCAAGGTTAAGATGTAAGACTATCAGGATGTTTACATTACAAATGTGAGACTTCACCACATATGTTGTCGAGTTAATATGAAAGCTTGTCAAGGTATTTATGCTACAGATGCGACTTAACCACATATCTGAGACTTCAACAATAAAACTGTAAACTTGGAAACGGAAACTATAAACTCAAAATGGGAACTCTCACCAAAAAACCCCAAAAAAACATCAAAAACAATGCTAAAAATTAAAATTGTGTATGCTGGAATGATGGGTTTTTTTTAGGCTCAATTTTGAACATGTTTTAAAAATGACAATGAAAACAGATTTTTCATGCATCAATTGTACAAAAAACACCCTAAAAATGAAAAGTGTTGATACTGGAATGATGGGGTTTTTTTAGGGTCAATTTTCAACATTTTTAAAAAATGCCAATAAAACCAAATTTTTATGTGCAAAAAAACAATTGTTTTTTATGAAAAAAACACACTAATGTTTTTGGTAGAATAACATTTTTTCTTTCCTAAGTATAAATTCAACATGTTTTAGTAATGACGATAAAGATAAAATAATGATATCTGAAACACATTACAATTCTATTAGTTTTCATCCATGTTTTTAAACATATAATAACGTCACACTAATGATCACTAAAATTCTAATTGTTTTCAACCATAACATTAAAGATACAAAAAAATTGGAAAATTTTCAACCATAAAATTAAAAAAATCATGAAATTATGAACAAATTACATGATTAAATTAATCAAAATGTAATTATTTGTTTATGAGGTACTTCTAAATACAATGTGGGATCCTTTTCCAAATTTTCTTGGATTCTTGAGAGACGAAAATTACCAATCGAATGAAACATTATGAAAGCCTTTCTACAGATAAATAAAGACCCAGTATGATAATCATAACCTGACAATGTAGATTGCATGCACCCAACTAAATATGAATTTTTCATGCTTTTATTCATTGACAAATATCTCTTCCTTTTCTCTAATGCAAATTTGAAATCCATTTGTTTCAAGCAGTCTTTTTGACAACATTCACTTGAAATGAGAGTGTTGATAGAACTTCTTCTCATTATATATTCTTCTCTACCCTTTATATAACTAGAACATCTTGGATTGATACGAAAACTCTGCTCCTACTCCTCAATACAATATTTCCTAGCAACATCTCCATCATTGGATGATCAATTGTATAAGAATTTTCATCATCATTATGAGGAATGTTATCCTCACTATGATCAGCTGTGCTTTTGAAATACTGACTTGGAGGATATTCTTCATCTTCCCCTTCTTCAGTGCTTCTAACATAGTCCTTAGAATTAGGAGTAAACAAAAAATTTGACTCGATGTTTATTGGATATTCTTCCTCATGTGCATTGTCAGTGCTGCTCTCATAGTCCATAGAATTAGGACTACATCTAAAATGTGACTATTTACTTACTGAAAATTCTACATCCTGTACTTTGTCACTGCTACTCTCATAGTCCTTAGGATTAGGACTAAGTGCTTCATCATGTCCTTTTCACTACTCTCATAGTCCTTAGGAGTAGGACTAAGTGGAAACTGCGACTCTTTATTTATTTGAAAATATTCATCATGTTCTTCATCACTGTTGCTCTCATAGTCCATATGATTAGGACTAATTGGACATCATGACACTCTATTCATTTGAAATCCTTCATCATTTTTTCTTTCATATTCCATAGGATTGAGACTAAGTGGACACTGTGACACTCTATTCATTTGAAATTATTCATCATGCTCTTCATCACTTCTGCTGTCATAGTCCATAGGATTAGGACTAAGTGGACACCATGGCACTTCATTCTTTTGAAATTATTCATCATGTTCTTCATCAATGCCACTTTCATAGTCCATATGATTAGGACAAAGTGGACACTGTGACACTCTATTCAATTGAAATTATTCATCATGTTCTTCATCATTGTTGCTTTCATAGTCCATAGGATTAGGACTAATCAGTATTTACAAATCAATAACTTTTTCATTTCCATAACCATATTTATATATGCTACTTCAGTGAAGGGAACTTGCGTGTGCATGCAACTATTCTTAAGGAAACCAACATATATCCAGTGAACTTATGATTTAGTTAATTCATCATATGTTGATATTTAATCATTGCATCATTACTTTATTAAACATTAAACAGTAACCATATGTAGTAATAACAAAATAAACCATCACACATAAGCAACACACATGAAAGTCAAGATTTAATGTGGAAACCCAATGTGGGTGAAAACCACTTGTTGTTGTCATCTATGTCTTCTTAATAATAAGAAAATATGTTGACAATCTTGTACTAGTGTAGACTCATACTAGTACGTAGGCTTCTACCTGCAAAAGGTTACAACCTTCTCTCATTCTCCAGCTTCTACTGGAAGGGAGCTACAACCCCCTAGCTCTTGTACTAGCCAATATGTTTACTAATATGTAGGTGCCAGCCTACAGAAAAACTCCACTCTTCCACCAGGGACCACGTTTCATGAATTTTTAGACTGGATGCTCCTGGCACATATCAAGACATATGAAGACCATGACTCATCAATAACCCATTAGAAATTTAGAAAATCAAACTTCATCAAGCAACATGTAGTTAATATGAAACAATCAGATCACTATCATCAGAATACTGTGTTGAACCCAGAAACCTATATCAACATTCAGAACCAACTGAAACCTCAAAAATTCATGTGTCAGACTATATACGCTACTTCAATGAATAAAACCTGCATGTATACGCTACTTCTTTCAGCCCAACCTGTATATACCTCTAAAGATTCTGAATCATAAACTGTGCCAACCAGCAGTGTACTAAACATCTACTATCAACTTACACAACTTTACACAGGAAGGCAACAGAAAACACTTCTTCTCACTTATATAATCAATCAAATATCAACCTCCTTATGCATTTAGATTTACATTCACATCTAAGGAGAATTCATTGACAGACAACAGTAAAATAGCAGCAACAATAAATAAGCAATACTGATATCATAGATCAATCATCTCTAAACATCAAGTCTTTCTTTTTTATATGCTACTTGAAGGAATAGAATCTACATGTATACACTCTTTTGCCGAGATGAACCTGCGTACAGATCTGCAAATATTGACTTGGAACTTTGTTGTAATTCCAGACATTAGACAAACCCAGATCATGATAGATAACAAATAAAACAGATGCAAAACATCAAATCTAGCCTTAACCAATATCAGATCATTCAAGAATAAGTCATTTCAAGTCTCATGATCCTGATCCAATATTGAACTCAAGGTGCACATAAATACTTCAGATCTAGTCCCAAACATAACCCTGCAACATAAAATATACTTCAGATAGAAGTATTCATTAGAATCTTATTCACTTCCACATCTAGCCTTATGATCCTCTCTTCTGTATATAGTTTTTGGCCTTCCTCAATACCATGGACCGAATCCACTTAGGACCAATACTTGGGATCAAATACCACAGACCAAATACCTCGGACTAAATACCTCGGGTTAGTATCATGGTCCAAAGATACCTTGGACCAAATACCTCGAACCAAAACCATGGTTTTCAACATGTACACACTTTTCCTTTTGTGGGAATGCATGTGTACGTTATATGCTATTTCTGTTCTAAGTACCTGCATGTATACTCATCCTGGACTAAGTGAAGCTATGTGTATCTCTTAAACTTCTCTTACATCATCTTCTTCCTTCAACTTCTCTATTCTGATCAATAGACCTTAGTTCCATCTTCCTGTTCTTCTGTACCATTTCCCTGTAATTTTTGAATATACATGTTGTACTGTGAGTTGCCTTTAAACAAAACTAAATTGACCTGTGAGTGAGTTTCCATCAAGGAAAATACTTGTATCATAATGTCAATAATCTCCCCCTTTGGACTTGATGGCAACCATGATGGTGTTGATTTCTGCAAGTTGTAGAAACTATTAGAGATAACAAGCAACACCAAAATTCTCTCCCCCTTTGACATAAAGGGCAATGGGAAAACCAGGATACTCTTCATATCTGAACAACTGAATATGATCATGCTCCCCCTAGGCACATGCTGAATTATCTGATTAAACTCTCTTTGTGCATGTCCTAATATCATTGTACATGTTTTGATGCACTAACTATTCATGCTCCCCCTAAGCACAGGTAGAGTCTACAAAAATATTTTCAAAAGGATAACATGAATCTATAACTCAACTATGTGAGTTTGACTTTCCTATAACCAATGACTCATACATACATCAATCTCCCAATCAAGTGGGGATATACCAAATTTGACTCATCCACCCAACCAAGTGGGGATATACCAATTTTGTATACATGACAGAAATACAATAAATATTACATCATCCATCCCATGCAAAGTGGGGATACAAATTACATCATTTGTCCAATAGGACTCATTCAAATGTATGAGAAGCCATATCGCACCCTAGAATTTTACATGACTTAAGCAATAAATGGTATAAATATCTAAAGCCATAGTTGGACTCAGTAAACATAATGCCAACAATGTAGAATGTGAGTGAAGGCTAATGCTCCCCCTGAACCTGTGCTACCTGTGTATTGTTAACAAGACATTAATCAAGGCATCTTTTTCAGTTAGATAAAAACTAATGAACAAAGCATATCGTTAGGCTGTAATCATCAACATCAGATAGAGAACCCATATCAGAGTCTGACCCACTATTTTTCCTGTTAGAAAAAGCATATATGCTTATTCAACCACAGAAACCCGCGTGTATATGCAACTATACTTCGTGAAACCTACATATAATAACCTTCCTCTGAAAAAATTGGATTTAACAACAAGATGATGCAGCAACTACTCCTAGTTTTTTCTGAGATATTCAAATGTTTCTCTGGGCAGTGGTTTAGTGAATATATCAGCAACCTGTTCTTTGGAGGGGACATACTCCAATTTGACTTTTTGTTCAAGCACTTGTTTTCATAGAAAATGATACTTGATGGGTATGTGCCTGGTCTTGGAGTGCATGACTAGATTCCTCGAAATACTGATGGCACTTTTATTATCACATAGAATGGAGATGGGTGGAGTACATGTGATCTAAAAGCCTTGCAAAGTTTGCATCATGCAAAGTAGTTTTGTGCAGCAAGATGTAGCAGCCACATATTATGCTTCATCTGTAGAAAAAGCAATTGAACTTTGTTTCTTGTTGAACCAAGACACTAATCTCGAACCCATATAGAATGCACCACCACTAGTGCGTTCTCTATCATCAACACTTCCTGCCCAATCTGCATTTGTATATGCATGAAGAGTAAGATCTGCATCTCTAGGATACCATAGTCCAAAGTCTTGAGTTCCTTGAAGATATTTGAAAATTATTTTGACTACCTGAAGGTTTAATTCCTTTGGATTTTCTTGGAATATTCCAACTATTCCTACTGCATGCATGGGGTTAGGTAAGGTACCTATCAGATAAAGAAAACTGCCAATAATGGATCTGTAAGTTGGTTGATGTACTACTGTTGATTCATCATTTGAGCTAAGATTGCATCCAATTACCATTGGAGTACATATAGGTTTAGAATCTTCCATTCTATACTTTTGCATGATCTGCTTGAGATATTTGGTTTGTGAGAGAAAAATACCATCTTTAGTTTGCTGAACTTGTAGACCAAGAAAATAGGTAAGTTCACCAAGCAAGGACATTTCAAATTCTTGCTGCATTACTGAAGCAAAATTCTGACTCATGGATTCTTCATTGCTACCAAAAATGATATCATCAACACGAACAATAATAATTACCAATTTATCATTTTCATTCTTTGTATATAAATTTCTATCTGCAACACCTTTTGTAAAATGTTGTTGGTGTATATATTTTTTAAGGCAATAATACCAATATCTTGGAGTCTATTTTAGACCATATACAACCTTTTCGAGTCTGCATACAAGTTTTGCATCATTTCCAGGAATGAATCCTTCTAGATTTTCAATATAAACTTGTTCTTCTAAATATCCATTAAGGAAGGTTGATTTTACATCCATTTGGTATACTTCAAATTTCTGAAAATTAGAAAGAACAAGAAACATTCTTATGGCTTCAATTCTAGAAACAAGTGCAAAAATTTCTTCAAAATTTGTACCTTATTGTTGAGCATACCCTTTACAAACAAGTCTGACCTTGTTTCTAATGACTTCTCCATTTTCATTCAGCTTGTTCTTGAATATCCATTTAGTTCCTATAATATTTTTATCATGAGGTCTAGGAACTAATTCCCAAGTGTCATTCTATTCAATTTTCTCAAGTTCTTCATCCATGGCCTTGACCCAACAATCATCTTTGCATGCTTCATTTACATTTTGAGGTTCGATGGAGGATAGTAATGCTAGATAGCTTGAGGTCACTGTAATAGATTTTCTTTTCTGTACACCAACCTCCCTTTCTCCTAAAATTTGAGTTTCTGGATGATTTTTTTGAACATACCTAGACATAGTCTTTTCTTCTACCATTATATCTTCTTTTGGTGCTTCATTGGTTTCTTCTTCAATATAATTTTGATTTGATGTGGGAAAGTAATCCCCATCTTCTTCATTGTCATAATCTTCTATTGATTTTATCTACTTTGGATTTAGGCATGCTTCATCAACTACAACATCAATGCTTTCAACAATTTTCCCAAGTCTTTTATTATAACATTTATATCCTTTACCTCTGGAAGAATAACTAAGAAGAATCCATTCATCTGCTCTAGATTCAAAGTTACCAAGTTTTTCATCAGTCCTTTTGATAAAACATTTGCTTCCAAAAACTTTAAAGTATTTAACAATAGGAGTCATACCATACCAAAGTTCATGTGGAGTTTGAGTGCTATTTACCCGAACATTTTCTTTGTTGAGAATATTCATAGCGACGAATGCAGCTTCACCCTAGAAGGTTGCAGGAGTTCCAGATTCATCTATCATGGCTCGATCCATTTGTTGAACTATTCTGTTCATCCTTTCTACTACACCATTTTGTTGAGATGTTCTTATAGTGGAGAATTCCCTTTTTATTCCATGTTTTTCACAAAAGTCAAAGAATTCATCCGATATAAATTCCCCTCCTTGATCAGATCTAAAGCATTTGATTTTTCAATCTGATTCATTTTCAACCAAATCTTTGAAGGCTTGGAAATTTTCAAATGCTTCATATTTATGCTTTAGAATACCTATCCAACACATTTTGGAAAAATCTTCAATGAACAAAATAAAGTATTCTTCTCCACGGGGTGACTTTTTCCTTGTTGTTCCACATAAATCAGTATGGATAAGTTCAAGAGGCTTACTAGCCGACCCTTCTTTTTCCATGAAGTGAACTCTATTTTTCTTACCGATTTGACATGGTTTACATATTATATTTTCTAAGATGTTGATATCTGGAAGATCACGAATAGCCTTGACTCTACATGCTTTTCTTATTTGAGAAAAGCTTAGATGTCCCAATCTTCTATTCCACAACAAGTTTTCATCATTTTTTCTTAGATAGCAATGTTGTTGTCCTCCTTTGAGTATGTATAATTTGTTTGGAGTTCTTGTACCTTTGATCACGGTCTCTCCTATATCAAGCTCACGAACAACACATCTGTTTGATCAAAACACCACT
Organism: Pinus taeda; assembly: GCA_000404065.3. Taxonomy (NCBI): domain Eukaryota; kingdom Viridiplantae; phylum Streptophyta; class Pinopsida; order Pinales; family Pinaceae; genus Pinus; species Pinus taeda. The sequence goes on from APFE031686632.1 coordinate 68,587, forward strand.
TCATTTCCTTGATCACACATTTGACTGACACTCAACAGGTTATGCTTTAAACCATCTATATACATAACATTTCTAGCTTTAACCTTTCCTTTCAAGAAAATAGAACCTTTACCTTTTATGACAGTTGGAGTGCCATTTCCAAATGAGACATTCTTTTCCTTTTCTAAAGCATTATATGGGTGAAGTTTCTCTTTGTCACCTGTCATGTGTTTGGAGCATCCATTGTTGATGTACCACTGATTTTCTTGTCCTTTTGCATACAAGGCTATACCACATCTTTCTGTTTGAGATTCTTTCCTTCTCCATATCTTTGGATTTAATGGTGTTTGCTCCTTTTGAGGTGTTTGCCGAGATTTTCTCCTACATTCAGATTCTTCATGACCAAAGTTGTTATAGATTGAGCATTCTATTTCATTTTCAAGAGGAGAAAAGTTATTATAGGAACTTCTCTTGATACCTATTACATTCCTTTGATTTCGTGCTTCTCTAGTCATGATGGTGTTGTAAGAAATGCATTGAGTTTCTTTATGCCCAAAATTATGACATGAAAAACATCATCCATTAAAGAAGTTTATCCAACTATCGAATCTATTTACTTGTTGATTGTAGTTTCTATTGATATTCATCTATGGAGCAAATTGAGTATGTTTTGCCTGAGATTGGTTGTGGCTTCTATTGATATACATCCTCGAAGAAAATTGAGTATGAATTACCTGGTGATCAACTTTATGCCTTTATTGATGATTGTCATATTGTTCACTGGTCTTTGTTGCATCAAGATAGCTTTTGGTGGAGGTTGACAGCTTCTGTGATTGAGATGATTTTTCAATATATCCAAGACTTGTCTTTTTCAGAGGAGAATGATGAACTTTGATAATTTCATTTAAAGTTTCTAATCCTTTAGCAAATCTAAGATTGAGAGATTTGTTTTCTCAAGTTCTTTTCTTAGATCCATAATTTCACATTCTAGTTTCTCATTGTGTTTTTCTTTTTTAGCAAGTTGGTATGTCAAGGTATCTATGATCATATTCTTTTCTTCTAAACAAATTTTGAGTTTAGAGATTCCTTCATGAAATTTGTCCTCTTCTAAAGCATCCCAAAAATCATCATTTTCATAAGCCATGAGAAGTTTATAATCATCACTATTAGATAAACCATCACTATCCTCTTCTAAACTACCCCAAAAATCATTGCTATCATAAGCCATGAGAAGTCTGTAATCTTGACAAGTTTCATCTTCATCACTATTAGATAAACCATCGCTATCTTCATGAGTATAGTAACTCCTTCTATTCACAAATTGTTTCCTATTTCCTTTTGCATATTACTTTCCTTTTTCATATTTATCTTTATGAGGACATATGGCAGCATGATGACCGACTCTATGACAAGCAAAGCATTTGAAAGATAGCTTGCCTCTGAACCTTCCAGAACACCGTTGAAGCTTCTTGACAAAATTCACCTCATCTTCTTCTTCTGAAATGTGTCCTGATTCATTGTGTTCTTCCTTTTATTTTCATTTTGCTAAAGCTTTAAATGCAGCTTCTATCATATTTGATGGACCTCCTTTTCTCATCTCAAATTAAATTAGGATTCTGTAAAGCTGTGTCATAGTGATATTTTGCAGATCTTGTCTTTATTCTATGACAGACACTTTTGATTCAAATTTAGAAAACAAGGATATCAAAATTTTCTCAACTAAGGTAACTTCCTCTATTTCTTCACCCGAATTATTCATATAACTAACAACCTCATCTATAGTAAGAAGTAACTAGCTATACTCTCATCACTATGCATCTTAAGAGTTTCATATTGAGTTCTGAGAGATTGAAGCTTAGCATGTTTTACCTGAGAGTCTCTTTTGTAGCTCTAAATGATTTTGTCCCATATCTCTTTAGCTGATTTGAGCTACATGACTTTGACAAACTCTGATTGTGACAAACTTCCCAATAAAGTATTGATAGCTTTGGCATTGATTTCATATTGCTTTTTACTTGCCGTGTTTGTAGGAATTTCTATTGGAAATGTATATCCTCCTTCCACAATTTCCCAGACATCTATTCCAAGAGATTGTAGATAGGTTGTGGTTCTTATTTTCCAATAAACAAAGTTCCTCCCATCGAAGATTGACGGTCTAATGGATCCCATGCTTTTGTGATTATTCATCTTGATGGATCTTCCTTCAAGTGATCAAGCTTCTTCTGAAGGACCTACTCTGATACCAATTGTTGGAAATAATACTGAGAGGGGGAGTGAATCAGTATTTACAAATCAATAAATTTTCCATTTCCATAATCATATTTATATGCACTACTTCAGTGAAGGGAACTCGCATGTGCACGCAACTATTTTTATGGAAACCAACGTATATCTAGTGAACTTATGATTCAGTTAATTCGTCATATGTTGATCTTTAATTAGTGCATCAGTACTTTATTAAACATTAAATAGTAACCATGTGGAGTAATAATAGAATAAACCATCACACATAAGCAACACACATGAACACCAAGATTTAAGGTGGAAACCCAATGTGGGTGAAAACCACCTACTATTGTCGTCTCTATCTTCTTTTAATAATAATTTTTTTTTTCTACAATCTTTTACTAGTGCAGACTCATACCAATACGCAGGCTTCTACCTCCAGAAGGTTACAACATTCTCTCATTCTCTAGCTTCTACTAGAAGGGAGCTACAACCCACTAGCTCTTGTACTAGCCAATATGTTTACTAGTACGTAGGTGCCAGCCTACAAAAAAATCCACTCTTCCACCAGGGACCACGTTTCATGAATTTTTAGATTGGATGCTCCTTGCACATATTAATACATATGAAGAACTTGACTCATCAATAACCCATCAGAAATTTAGAAACTCAAACTTCATCAAGCAACATGTAGTTAATCTGAAACAATTAGGTCATTGTCATCAGAACACTGTGTTGAACCCAGAAACCTATATCAACATTTAGAACCAACTGAAACCTAAAAAATTCATGTGTCAGACTGTATACACTACTTCAATGAAGAAACCCTATGTGTATATGCTACTTCCTTTAGCCCAACCTGCATATACCTCTAAAGATTTGGAATCATAAAATCTCTGAATCACAAACTGTACCAACCAGTAGTGTACTAAACATCTACTGTCAACTTACAAAACTTTACACAGGCAGGCAACATAAAATACTTCTTCTCACTTATTCAATCAATCAAATATCAACCTCCTTATGCATTCAGATTTACATTCACATCTAAGAAGACTTCATTGACAGACAATAGTAAAATAGGGCAGACCCTCTTAATAATCTTGAAGAATGTGTTTTGTTCAAGGATAATTTAGAATATGAAATGGAAGAGTATGAGTATGATATAGACAATATGCTAGAGATAGAATCAAAGTTTCTCATGCTTGAGAAATTTGCAGCCAACACTCAAGTGGCAGAAAACCATATTTCCCTATGCCTTCCTATGGATCAACACGCAAATATTCTTTCATATCAAAATGAAAGGAGTACTTGTATTATTGTTGGATTTCAAGAAAAGGTAACATTTAAGATTGTTAAGGATCCTTACATTGATTTGTTGCAGCCATCTAGAAAGATGAATTTTCTTGTATTTATGGATCATGAGCACATGTTCAGTGGACACTCGAAGTTGCCTAGCTTTTGTTTGTTCTACCTGCTCAAGGAAAGTACAAGCAGAATTCAAGTAAGTAGCCACTTGTTGGATTTGTTACAATGAAGGGATCATTACACATGATTGTATATACATCTTCAGCAGGTGGGCGGTTATCATCAAGATTTTAAGCTCAAGGTGAAGGCCCTAAGATCTCAATGGTCTGCTGCCATAAGTGAGTTCAGTCAATATGTTTTTTATAGTCAAGTTAGACAATTAGTCAATCAGTTTTCAATTTGAGTTTAGTCTATGCATGTTGACTCCATTTCCCAATGCATAAGGCTACTTGATCTACGGTGTTCTTGACACCTCCAAGGAGCTGCCATCCCCAGTTGGAGCCAATGTTAGTGTCACCCTTGTTAGCCTGTCACCTGGATCAAAAAATGATTTTACCATGATCTTTTCATGCTTTCATCATCAAATTTTTCTATTACTAGGTTTACACAGCAAATTTGGTCATTGTATGGTCAGTCGAAGATGGAGTCATTGTTTGGAATTTCACTCATGCTAGTTGCTTATCATACACCATGAAAATGGTTCAAGTCATCATCATCATTCCATTAGGTCTTAGGTCATCCATTAGGTCACAAGGGTCCCCATGGTCCACCATAAAAAAACCAAAAATAAATCAAATATGACAAAGGAAGAGTTGAAGAATTGATCATGATTTATTCACACACTTTTCATATTTTCATGACATCGAAAGGTTTCAGAAGAAGGAAGCTCCAGCACTCAGGAGATGAAAAAAAGCACATTTGCAATGGTAAAGGTAAAATCTGCCTTGAAAAAGTGAAATCAATTCACAAAGGAGGATTAGTTTCTTTTTTCTTTTTGAAAAAGTGAAGAAATTATCCCTATATAAACTCAAAAAGACTCAAAACCTTTTCATTCATGTCTCGTTCACTCCTCATCACCGAGCTCACTACCCAAAAAAGCAAAAAACCTCTTTCCATAGGAGAAATTGACCAAAAATTGAAGGCATTAAATGTAGATATACTCCGATGTGCTTTGGAGGTAGGCACTGCACGTAGGTGAACTGTGTTGCACTTTGGTGCTGTCCGTAGGAGAACTGCGTTGTGCGTAGGAGAACTGCGCTGCGCGCAGGACAGAGTACCCGAAACTCACCCAAATTTTCCAAAAATTTAAATTTTTTTCTTTCAAGCTTGGTCAAATTGTTTTCTAAGGCTAAGGAAGAAGTAAGTACATCATTTCCCTCTATATTTACTTTCCCATTTTCATTCCATGTCAATAATTTCTCAAGCTAGGGTTTGTAGCAAAAGTTCCATGAGAAATGCTAGGGTAGAAATGGTCATCATAACTTTTCATCTCCAAAACATGTAAATTGATATTCTACACCTGCACACATGTCTGATGAGTCATTTTGACCAGTTCATCCACCTCCAAACAAAGTTTAAACACTAAAAAAACAAAACCCTAGCTCATTCCTAGAGTTATTTTGGGCAAATCTCATCATAAACTTTCTTGGTCTCACTTTCAAGCAGCCACATTTGTTCATTATTTTTCTCACTCATTTCCATAAGTTTTTCAAAGCCATCTCATCTTTCATAAAACCCCTTGCATCATTTTGTCAAAATCTCTCACATATCACTTCATTTTCATTCTCACCTCACATATATTTTCACTTCCTACTACTAGGACTTTGTGTCATCATGGAGGTTGAATCTTCACCAGAAATAAAGAGACAACACAAGGAGGGAGGAATCTCATATATGAACCATCAGACTGCAACCAAATCAAGTCCTATCCTTTCATCAAGCAATGCTTTGAGGATCTTCACTACTTGGAGTTTTGTAAAAGAGTAAGTGAAGAAGGGTTTTATGAGTAGCTAACAGATTGGGTAGCTACACATTTGAAAGAGGAGATTGCTATCATTGCTGGTATTGAGATTAGCTTCTCAATGGCCTCCATCTCACTAGAAACTGGTTTACCAGACAATGGCGAATATTGGTTCAAGGGAATCAATCTAGATCTTAAAAACTACAAGCCCTTCCTAAAGGCTCCATACAGAGATACACATATTCACCTCATGCCTTTCACATATTTGCTTGAGAAGTATGCCCCTTTAATGAATACCATCATGAGGTTCTTTATCTGTGAAGGTATATTCTCAAGGTTGTATTCATATCATATTTGCCTCTTGATGCATTTCACATCTCAAAAGCCACTCAACATGTGCAATTACCTGTTTAGGAGTATTTAAAAAATGTCTAAAAAGATACAGTTAAAGCACAAAGAGCACTCTCCAAGCTTGTTCCATCACAATCTCATCAAAACCATTGTCCTTCATCAGCTAACAGGGAGGGGTATGGCTTGGGAAGCCTTTTTAGAAACAACTTTAAAATGGCATGAGGAAAATGCAGCATCTCAGTCCCCAAGTGCACCAAAAAAACAAACAAAGATGGGGTCATCTAGCAAAATAGTAGAGAAGATTCAGCAATCTAAGTCAGAGGTGACCAATGTGTATAAGAAAGGGCATAGGCTTGCGTTTTCTTCTCACAAAGAGAAAGGGGCCAGGCCTTCTTCATCGACAAGGCAGGAATCAACAACAAAGGATAAAAAGACCGTTGAGCATGAATTAGAGATTATTGATTTAGAGGAAGATGAGACTTCATTTATTAGGTAGAATATCAGAGACAAGGATTATCAAATCAAGGAGCTGGTAATAAATATGGAAAGGGAAAAGTACATTATATCATTCCTTGAACAGGATAATAGACAACTCAAAGCAAAAGAGTTGATCCTAGAAAAGGAAAAAGCTAAGTTAATGCAGCAAATTGGCAAAGGTAAGGAGGTCATGACATCAAAAAGGCCTGAAGCATCATAGGTGAAAGGGAAAAGGAAAAGACCAAGAACCAGAGGCCTCAAGGAATCTTTGCAAGAGGAACAAAACCAAATATTGCTTAATGAAGACCTTGACCTAGAAGAAAGGATTGCCCTAGAGGTACATCAAGATAAAGAATTTTGGCTCAACAGGGTAAATGAACAGTTAGAGAAGCTCCTGGAGAAGGCAAACAGAGATAATCAAATGCTCAGACACATGGCGCATCATTATCAGGCTCAAAACATGATTGCCAATGTAAAAGTGAAACAACTTAAAAACAAGCTCAAGGAAACCAAAAAATATAAAAAGGATAAGGGAAATTTGGATACGCTTTCTGAAGCATCCATGAAGCTATAAAATACTCATTTTTACACCTTCCCTCCAATTTTGAGCTAATTCTGAGCATTTTGAGTTTTTTGGCAAATTTTGGTCTAAATTCAGAAATTTGGCCTTTCTAGAAGCGTAGTGCCTTGGCGCTATACTTTTTCTTCAGGCATCCATTTGAAGAAAGGTATACATTTTTGGAAATATATTGGCATCCTCTAAAAACCCATTTGCCCAGATTTTACAGAGGTGGCATAATTTTGGAGAAAAAGGAAAACAAGTGGCAAAGAACTAGCATTTTGGACCATATTTTGACAAACGTTGTGCTTCTATAGTGACCTTGGGAGAATGGATGTTTGAAGGTCTTCCCATGCTCCAAATTCAAAATTTTTAACTACTCTAGAAACTAGACTTGAACGGATAGTGGACCGTTCTCTCAGATTTGAATTGTGACCCCTAGAAAGCACCTGAAAAATAGCTCAAAGTCAGCACTTCACTTCTGCACTTTCTGTGTTTTTATTTGGAAAATTTCACTATGTAAAATGTCTAATTTCTAGTCTAACTTGGTCAAATTCAAGATTCTCTATGTATAGGCATGAATAAATGTACATCATAGATTTTTTTTTAATGTTTATTAGGCCTCATAAAAGAAGCAAACTCCTAAACAAACTCTTTATGAAGTTAAGAGTGCTCAAGAAGACGCATACTGAGCAATACTTGCATGCTTCTTCCCATCATTTCCTCGCTCAGAATTTAGGGGTTCTGAGCACTCTTGCCACCCGTGCAGTTAGAATTTCGGATGAAGGGAGCTTAGAATTAGAGAAGGCTCATCTCCTAGATGTCTTTGAGAAGAATGGTTATAGTAGACACCTAGGTCGAAAAGCCTTCCTAAAGGCTAAGAAGGAGCCTTCGGTCCAAAGAGACCCTAAAGATCGTGTCATGGGGGTTAACCTGCCTTACATCCAGGGGACCACTGATAAGATTGCGAGGATTCTGAGGAGGTTTGATGTGCCCTCAACTTTTAGGCCTCTTAATATGATCCGTGGCTCCCTCAGGTCGGTAAAAGATCCTATTGACCCTAAAGACATGAAGGGCGTCTATGTCATTCCTTGTTCCTGTGGGACACCATATATTGGTGAGACAGGTCGCTCTATCAAGCAAAGGATGAGCGAGCATTCGACTGACTTGAGGCATGGGAGGGCCAAGTCCTTATCCCTGGCTGAACATGCCGAAAAGACTAAGCATCATGTATGTATTGAAGAGGCTCAGGTCATTGCTAAGGTGGTGCAGTTTCACCATCGTAAATTTAGAGAGGCCCTGGAGATAGAGAAAAGGCCGAAGAATCTTAATAGGGATGATGGCTGGAAGATTAGCAGTTGCTGGGTCCCAGCCCTGTCTTCCTAGCCTCCTCCATCCCTCATTTATAAGGTCTTGGGGTTGAGTCTGGGGTTGGTCCTTTAGCCCTTGGGTTTTTATAATTTTATTGTTAGCTTTTAATCCTTTTTATATTTGCCTCTAGGATTCCTATTATTATATTGTATTAATAAAATTTGTTCCCTTCTATTATCTTAATTAATTGGTATTATTCATTATTATGATCTTTATAAATTTAATGTCGACCCTATTACAATCATTTGTGGGAATACTAATATTCAAGAAGTAATTTGGTAAATTATTTCTT
>APFE031686632.1:78193-90794 GCA_000404065.3 Pinus taeda
TAGAATAATAATAATTAAAAATTTAACAAGATTATTTTTGGTTTGACTTAGGTCATTAGGTCAAAATTAGCCGTTGGCAATATAGCCGTTGGAGTCTCTGCACATACTATTTAACAAGCTAAGCTGGATTGGATCTTCAACTTGTCCTGTGGTTCGAAACGCGTCGACAGATTATTCTCTATGTGATTTTGCCGAAAACTCTCTAAACAATCTTTATGAAGTGTTTGAGTTGCACCTTCTCACTCTCACCTATTGGTTGAGATAATCTTGGAGTCAGTTCCTCCACCAAGGAACTCAAATCCTAAAGGTGGGCAAGTGGACTAGGAGAGGATATATGTATCATTTCTCCTTAGGAGAAGAGGGTTGAACTTTTTGTAAAGGAGGCTTGCATTGTAATCATCTTTAAGCTAATACAGATACAGGTTGCAACTATTTTCAAGGAACTCTAGCCCAATGAGTTCATGGAGCTTGTACTTCATTATTTTTGTTTTCTCATGGCCGAAACATATTTATCTACATTATATCTCTTCTTTCTATGAATTCCTTGTGATAAAATACTCAGAATTCTTGGTCTCCAAGCTCTGTTATCTGGTTTTCATAGTTATGTGTTTTGTCTTCCTAAGCTAATGAAATCATGTTTATTTATGCTCATTATTTTCTTCCACACTATATCCTCTATACTACACTGAAAAATACCCAAATTACACCATGGCTTCTGATATCTAGCTTGTTCTTATGTTTTCTCCTGCATCCCCATAGCCTAGACCTACTTGTGGCTCCAAACCCTAAGCTCAGCAATCCTTAGAAAACCAAATTTTCACAAACAAAAAAATAAATATACATATCTAGCCTAAAATTTATTTGCTTTAAAGTCATATCATTGATAAGATACTTAGAGAGATCCCTCTCATGCTTGGTAGGGCTAGCTACTGAGATGAAGTGGTTTGAGGTTACCCTTGTCAATTTCCTTTTCAACCTAGGAGATTGTAAGGACTAACATTTTTGGCGCCATTGTCGGGGAACGAAAGATCACATCTTCCCTGGGAAAGAATGAAAAGGATCAGATCTTATTGTTAATGGTGAACAATGATCAGAAACAAGAAAGGCTATGCATATTTCACATGGCGACTCCAGTGTCGAAGAAACCAAAGGTTCTGAAATTTTCATGGAGACTCCACTGTTCAAAAACTAGTAGTTTGAAGAACTTCTTGGTGTATTAATTGTTTTCAAGATGGATTCAACTACTCGAAGGTATGATCCTATGAATCAAGCTAATATTATTGGTTTTCTTAATTTAATTCCTTATATAGATTGGAAAACAGGGATGCCAAAGTTTAAAGGTCGGGATGGAGAAGATCCTAGTTTGCATTTGGTCAAATTTCATTTTCATATTCACAGATTAAAGGCTAAGTTTCCTGAAGATTTTCTGAAGAATATTTTCATGGCTACCTTGGAGGAAATGGTGAGGAAATGGTATGAGAGTCTACCATCTACTAGTTTATATTCTCTAAAGGATTTTCATTCAGTTTTCTTTCAAAATTATCAAAGCTGCAATTTTTCCTTATCAATGATGGATAGTTGTTGTGAGATTTCTGAAAATTTCATTAAATTTCTTGAAAATTTGTATGGGGATGAAGAATGTATGGAAGAAGATATATTAGAAGCCCTTTATGAATTTTCCTCCCAACAAGAATCGGCAGTTTCCTCCTTGAATGAAACAGGCTGGGATCAAAATAGAGAAAGGCCTAATTCTGACCTTGAAAATGAAAATCACCAAGCCAATGTTAATTTCTATAAAACTCAGTTGTCTTCTCTGTTTGAAGATGAAATTGACTAGATTTTGAAAAAACATGTTATATACCAAGTTAAGGCAGGTTTGCAATGCTCACACAGTCAAGATTGTGTGAGTGAAATTTCTTCCATCATTGAAAATGAAAATCTGGGTTTAAATGATGATAGTCATGAGACTAATGAAACTATACATGAATTTGTTGTGAGTAAGCCAATTTGTGATGTATATTTCTTGCAAGGAGATCAGCTAACAAAGATTGTTTTCTTTCATGAAAAGGATAGGGCTAACCTACTTAATAATCTTGAAGAATGTGTTTTGTTCAAGGATGATTTAGAATATGAAATGGAAGAGTATGAGTCTGAGATAGACAGTATGCCAAAGATAGAACCAAAGTTTCTCATGATTGAGAAAGTTGCAACCAACACTTAGGTGGTAGAAAGCCAGATTTCCCTATGCCTTCCTATGGATCAACAACCAAGTATTCTTTCATATCAAAATGAAAGGAGTACTTGTATTTTTGTTGGATTTCAAGGCAAGGTAACATTTCAAATTTTTAACGATCCTTACACTGGTTTGTTGTAGCCATATGGAAAAATGAATTTTATTGTATTTATGGATCATGAGCACATGTTCAGTGGACACTCAAAGTTTCCTAGCTTTTGTTTGTTCTACCTGCTCAAGGAAAGTACAAGCAGAATTCAAGTAAGTAGCCACTTGTTGGATTGGTTACACTAGAGGGATCATTACACATGATTGTATATACATCTTTAGTAGGTGGGTGGTTATCATCAGGGTTTTAAGCCTGAGGTGAAGGCCCTAAGATCTCGATGGTCTACTACCATAAGTAAGTTCATTCAGTATGTATTTTACAGTCAAGTCAGTCAGGTAGTCAATCCATTTTCAGTTTGCGTTTAGTCTATGCATGTTGACTCCATTGCCCAATGAATAAGGCTACTTGATCTACGATATTCTTGACATCTCCAAGGAGTTTCCATCCCCAGTTAGAGCCAATGTAGTGTTAGTTTTGTTAGCCTGTCACCTGGATCAAAAAATTCTTTTACCATGATCTTTTTAGGATTTCATCATCAAATTTTTTGTTACTAGGTTTATACAGCAAATTTGGTCATTGTATGGTCAGTCCAAGATGGACTCATTGTTTGAAATTTCACTCATGTTGATTTCTTATCATACACCATGAAAATGGGTCAAGTCATCATCATCATTCCATTAGATATTAGGTCATCCATTAGGTCACAAGGGTCCCCAAGGTCCACCATTTCCATAAAAAAACCAGAAATGAGTCAAACATGATAAAGCAACAGTTGAAGAATTGATCATGATTTATTCACACACTTTTCATATTTTCATGACATTAAAGGTTTCAGAAGAAGGAAGCTCCAGCACTTAGGAGATGCAAAAAAGCACATTTGCAATGGTAAAGGTAAAATATGCCTTCAAAAAGTGAAATCAATTCACAAAAGAGGATTAGTTTCTTTTCTCTTTTGAAAAAGTGAAGAAATCATCCCTATATAAACTCAAAAAGACTTAAAGCCTTTTCATTCATGTCTCGTTCACTTCTCATCACTGAGCTCACTCACCCAAAAAATCCAAAAACCTCTTTCCATAGGAGAAATTGACCAAAAATTGAAGGCGTCGCGCGTAGATACACTGCACTGTGCATAGGTGAACTGTGTTGCACTTTGGCACTACACATAGGAGAACTGCGTTGCGCATAGGACAGAGTACCTGAAACGCATCCAAATTTTCCCTAAATTCAATATTTTTTCTTTCAATCTCGGTCAAATTGCTTTCTAAGGCTGAGGAAGAAGTAAGTACATCATTTCCCTCTATATTTGCTTTCCCATTTTCATTCCATGTCAATAATTTCTCAAGCTAGGGTTTGTAGCAAAAGTTCCATGGGAAATGCTAGGGTAGAAATGGTCAGCATAATGTTTCATCTCCAAAACATGTAAATTGATATTCTACACCTGCACACATGTTTGATGAGTCATTTTGACCAGTTCATCCACCTCCAAACAATGTTTAAACACTAAAACAACAAACCCAAGCTCATTCCTAGAGTTATTTTGGGCAAATCTCATCATAAACTTTCTTGGTCTCACTTACAAGCATCTATATTTGTTCACTATTTTCCTCACTCATTTCCACCAGTTTTTCAAAGCCATCTCATCTTTCATAAAACCCCTCCCATCATTTTGTCAAAATCTCTCACATATCACTTCATTTTCATTCTCAACTCACATCTATTTTCACTTACTGCTACTAGGACTTTGTGTCGTCATGGAGGTTGAATCTTCACTAGAAAGAAAGAGACAACACAAAGGAGGGAGGGTTCTCATATATGAACTATCGGACTACAACCAAATCAACTCCTATCCTTTCATCAAGCAATGCTTTGAGGATGTTCACTGCTTGGAGTTTTGTAAAAGAGTAAGTGAAGCATGGTTTTATGAGCAGCTGACAAACTAAGTTGCTACACATTTGAAAGGGGAGACTGCTGTCATTACTGGCATTGATTTTAGCTTCTCAATGGTCTCCATCTCACTAGCAACTAGTTTACCAAACAATGACAAATATTGGTTCAAGGGAATGAGTCTAGATCTTGAAAACTACAAGCCCTTTTTAAAGACTCCATACAGAGATACACATACTCATCTCATTCCTTTCAAATATTTTCTTGAGAAGTATGCCCCCTTAATGAAGATGATCATGAGGTTCTTTACCTGTGACGATAGATTCTCAAAGTTGTATGCCTATCATATTCACCTCTTGATGCACTTCACATCTCAAAAGCCATTCAACATGTGCAATTACCTATTTAGGAGTATTTCAAAAATGTCTAAAAAGATACAGTTAAAGGACAAAGAGAACTCTCCAAGCTTTTTCCATCACAATCTCATCAAAACCATTGTCCTTCATCAGCTGGCAGAGAGGGGTATGGCTTGGGAAGCCTTTTTAGAAACATCTTTAAAATGGCATGAGGAAAATGCAACATCTCAGTCCCCAAGTGTGCCAAAACAACAAATAGAGATGGTGTCATCTAGCAAAACAGTAGAGAAGATTTAGCTACCTAAGCCATAGGTGACCAAAGTTTATAACAAAGGGCATAGGCTTGTCTTTTCTTCTTACAAAGAGAAAGGGGCCAAGCCTTCTTCATCGACAAGGCAGGAATTGGCAGCAAAGGATAAGGAGACAGTTGAACATGAATTAGAGATTATTGATTTAGAGGAGGAACATGAGACTTCAATTATGAGGTAGAATATCAAGGAAAAGGACTACCAAATCAAGTAGCTAGCAATACATATGGAAAGGGCAAAGTAGATTATGTCATTCCTTGAACAAGAAAACAGTCAACTCAAAGCAAAAGATTTGATCCTAGAAAAGGAAAAACTAAGTTAATGTGGCAAATTGGGAAAGTTAAGGAGGTCATGGCATCAAACGAGCCTGAAGCATCACCGATGAAAGGGAAGAGGACAAGACCAAGAACCAGAAGTCTCAAGGAAGCTTTGCAAGGGGAACAAAAACAAATATTGTTTAATGAAGACCTTGAACTAGAAGAAAGGATTGCCCTAAAGGTACATCAAGATAAAGAATATTGGCTCGACAAGGTAAATGAACACTTAGAGAACCTCTTGGAGAAGGTAAACAAAGATAATCAAATGCTCAGACACATGGCGCATCATTATCAAGCTCAAAACACAATGTCAATGTGAAACAACTTGAAAACAAGCTCAAGGAGACCAAAAAAGATCAAAAGGATAAGGGAAATTTGGAGATACTTTCTGAAGCATCCATGAAGCTATAAAAAACTCATTTTTACACCTTTCCTCCAATTTTGAGCTAATTCTGAGCATTTTGAGTTTTTTGGCAAATTTTGGTATAAATTCAGAAATTTGGCCTTTCTAGGCGCTGCGCTTTTTCCTCATGCATCCATTTGAAGAAAGGTCTACATTTTTGGAAAGATATTGGCATCCTCTAAAAACCCATTTTCCCAAATTTTGCAGAGGTGGCTTATTTTTGGAGAAAAAGACAAAACAGTGGCAAAAAACTAGCATTCTGGACCATATTTTGACAAGTGTTGTGGTTCTAGAGTGACCGTGGGAGAATGGATGTTTGAAGGTCTTCCCATTCTCCAAATTCAAAAATTAAAACTATTTTGGAAACTAGACTTGAAGGGATAGGTTATTTTTCTCTCAGATTAGCATTTTGACCCTTGGAAGCCACCTTAAAATCAGCTCAAAGTCGGTGTTATGCTTCTGCACTTTCTGTGTTTTTATTTGGAAAATTTCACTATGTAAAATTTCTACTTTCTAGTCTGACTCGGTCAAAGTCAAGATTCTCTATGTAATGGCACTAGTTACGAGGCTAGGTGATGTAGGCATGAAAAAATGTACATCATAGGCTATTTTTTATGTTTATCAGGCCTCATAAAAGAAGCAAAATCCTAAACAAACTCTTCATGAAGTGTTTGAGTTGCACCTTCTCACTCTCACCTATTGGTTGAGATAATCTTGGAGTCAGTTCCTCCACCAAGGAATTTGACTCCTGAAAGTTGGAAAGTGGTCTAGGAGAGTATATATGTATCATTTCTCCTCAGGATAAGAGCATTGAAATTTTTGTAAAGGAGGCTTGCATTGTAATCATCTTTCAGCTAATACAGATACAGGTTGCAGCTATTTTCAAGGAACTCTAGCCCAGTGAGTTCATGGCGCTTGTACCTCATTATTTTTTTTTCTCATGGTCTAAACATCTTTATCTACATTATATCTCTTCTTTCTATGAATGCCTTGTGATAAAATACTTAGAATTCTTGTTTTTCAAGCTCTTTTATCTGGTTTTCATAGTTATGTGTTTTGTCTTCCTAAGCTAATAAAATCATGTTTATTTATGCTCATTAGTTTCTTCCACACTATATCCTCTATAATACACTAACAAATACCAAAATTGCACTGTGGCTTCTAATATCTAACTCCTTCTTATGTTTTCTCCTGCATCCCCATAGCCTAGACCTACTTGTGGCTCTAAACCCTAAGTTCAGTGAATCCTTAAAAAGCCAAATTTTCACAAACAAACAAACAAATACACATATCTTGCATAAAACGTATTTTCTTTAAAGTCATATCACTGATAAGAGACTTAGAGAGATCCCTCTCATGCTCGTTAGGGATAGCTACTGAGCTAAAGTGGTTTGAGGTTACCCTTGTCGATTTCCTTTTCAGCGTAGGAGATTGTAAGGACTAACAAGTTCCATCTTACTATTCTTGTGTACCATTGCCTTGTAACTTCTAAATATACATGTTGTACCGTGAGTTGCCTTTTACCTAAACTGAATTGACATGTGAGTGAGTTGCCATCAAGGACAACACTTGTATCATAATGCCAACAAGTGGATACTGTGACACTCCATTCTTTTGAAATTCTTCATCATGCTTTGCATCACTGCTGCTCTCATATTCCATAGGATTAGGACTAAGAGGACACTGTGAAACTCCATTCTTTTGAAATTCATCATCATTCGCTTCATCATTGTTACTCTCATAGTCCATAGGATTAGGGCTAAGTGGACACTGTGACACTCCATTTTTTTTAAATTCGTCATCATGCTCTTCATCAATACTTCTCTCATAGTCCATAGGATTAGGACTAAGTGGACACCGTGACACTTCATTCTTTTAAAATTCTTCATCATGTTCTTCATCATTGTTGCTCTCATAATCCATAGGAAGAGGAATAAGTGGAAACTGTGACTCTTTATTTATTTAAAATTCTTCATCTTGTCTTACACCAATGCTACTCTCATAGTCCTTAGGATTAGGACTAAGTGGAATAATTGACTCTCTATTCATAGTGGAAGTAGTTATGTTATATTCATCAATATGAATAGAGTTGTTACGCGAGAAAGATGTTGATGCTTCACAAAGTGAAACTTCACTATTAGAAGAATTCATGCCTTTCAAATAAAAAAGGTGGAATGACACAAATGCAGACTCTCCTAATGATAATATAGCTTAAAGAATGAAAATTTCCCTCCAAAAGTTTTCGCCAAAATTTTTCCCTCCAAAAATTTTGTTTCATGTATTTCCCTCCATTATTTTCTTCTTACAATTTATTGAAAAATTTTACCTAATTTTTTTATGAAATAGATCTTCAAAATTAAAATTGTAAACTAAATCTTTTACCTAAATTAATTTATTATTTAAACTATATAATATATACTAAACAATTGAATGTTTTTTTAAATTTTTATACCTTCTAAAACAAATTAATCCCACATTCACCATGCTGTAAAACAATTTCATAGTGTTTGCTTTATCATAGTTTGCTATATCACCATAAAAAGTTTAACATGTTAAAATTTATAAAAACAAATTAATCTCACATTAACCGTACGGTAAAACAATTCTGTAATTTCCCCTATATAATAAATTTCATTATCACTATTCCTCACATCACATCAAGGTTTTCTGAGGTTCGTTAAAACACTTAGAGAAAATTTGTGGAGTAGCTATATTGTTATCAACAACATATTCAATGGAATATTATCACATTTGAAAAGTTAGTTAATTTTTCTGTTGTGCAAATTTTAAAATTAAATAAGTTTAATGATTTTTTTTTAGAAGTTAAAATTTTTTGTGGGACAAATTTACCCACTACATCCGCAGTGGGCGTGGTGGGCCTGATCATGCTCCCAGCAACCCAACGGGCCCGTGAGTGGGGGGGGTGGGGGGCAGGAGGGTTGGCTACCCAGCACTCCACCCACCCTAGCAACCCAACGGGCCCTTGAGTGAGGGGTGGGGGGGTTGCCGCCCAACACCTCGTCCTACCCGAAGACGATGGGTGTTTGGCCGGGTGGTCGATGGGGTGAAGGCTGGGCCGCTAAGGTTGGTAGGGTTGGTGCGGTGGGGAGGCAGTGTGGTTGGGGTGGGAGGGGAGGCAGTGTTGGGCCGCCAGGTGGGTAGGTGGGTTGGGCCCAACTATCAGCCCGGGTGGGGCCGACCAATTTCCGAAGTGGGGCGGCAGAGCGCTGTATTTTTTAAATTTCTTATTTTTTTTTTTAAATTTTTATGCTTTAAAAATTTAATTATCATTTATTGTTTTGTTTGTTAACTAAAGCTATTACTTTTTTGTAATTTACTGATTTATATGTCTTTTTTTTTCAGGAAAATGGCATCAAACAAGATTTCTATGAATCTTTCTGGACCAAAGACTATTAAAGGTGGATGTTCAAAAAACATTGTTGAACAAACCAAACCTGAGTTGATAGCTACAAATCTTTCAAGTGCATCAAACAATAAGAAGATGATTTCAACTGGAAGAAATCAAAAGAAGTGAAACTTGTAGCAAATGTCTGGTATGTGAAAGAAAGAGAAAGCCAAGATGTGCATATATATCTATATGTTTATATACCTAATGATAATGGAATTTATGAGGTGTTGGGAAAGGTCATAGACATGTGTTCAATACTAGAAATGAAGTTGTTTACATATTTACAAAACCGCCCAACTCACATTAAAGGATTAAATATCAGTTATCATATTCATTATATGACATGAGAAAAGTATCTACAAAGTTGGGTAAACAAATCATAAATGAGATGAAAGAAAATATCATAAGTATTGTCATTTATATTTGTGTTTTACGTTTTTGTAACTGTTTCGTTATATTTTTATAACTTCGTTTTTATTGACATAAGATATTTTGTTTGGCAGAATTTTGTTGAAAGTCGTTCAATTATGTTGGGAGGCATTCATTTCATAGAGAATGATATAATGAAAGTTGTTATCAGTTTCTATTCAGTGTCAGAAGAAGATATGATAAACAAGCAAAATGTAGTAATTCGTGATGCTACAAAACTAAATCTAAGAGATCACAAAAAATGTTTCAAGTGGATAAATCTAGCAAAGGTAGACATGTTACTTTTGAAGATGAGGAAGTTGAAGTTGACACTGAAGAAGATGTTGTCGTTACTGAGGATGACATTGGAACTGATGTTAGGAAGGAGAAGATTCATAAAATACCAAAAGTAACAATGCCCAAGAATAAATCTGTTCTAGTTAATGGTGAGAATGTTATGAGGAATAAAAGTAAAGTTGAACATTCTAAAGTAGTCATTACCAATTGTCAAGATCCTAGTGAAACTTCAAGAGAAAGTAGAGAAATCATTACACCACGAGCTGATTTAGAGGATGACATTATTAAAACAAAACAAAATGCCATTTGACAAAACCTGACAAAGAGAAACTTAATTGAGGGTGGTCATACAATTCAGCTTAATGTGAGACAAATATATAAGGCAAGTGAAGGATAATGTAAATATCAAATTAGAAAGCCACACCACCTGGATGTTCACAACTTGAAGACATTGATGAGGTACAATCCATATGCTCATGTGGTTAATTATGTGCTTCTCGTTGATTCAGTTCAAGTTCCCAAAAAAGAAGCATTTGATAAGTCAAAAGGTTTTGAATACAATTGTTATGTGCTTGGGGGGAACCATTATATAGAAGCTCAAAGACAATTGATGGATGAATATCCTAATAACCCACGTTTTGAAACAATGAAATGTATCATTTATGTTGGTTTATCAGATACAGAAGAAAAGTTAGTGGCATGAGATCATAATTTAGATAATGAATATAAGATGTCTATGGTTTTCATCCAAAGGGTTAGATTTATTCATAATGAATTTGAAGAAAAATGTTGTGGGGATGAGATAAATTTTACTGTAGATTTCCAAAAGGAATGTTGTATGGAAATAGGTTATCAAATTGAGGAGAAAATTAATTCAAAAGGCAGCAGAGTAAATACTGATTTATTCAGAGCTATTGATAACATTTTCCAGTTGGCATTTAGAATTGGAGAGATATGGGAATTGATTAATGAGATTTTTAGCATGTGGGAGAACATTGGCATTAAAAACCAAAAGGTCAAAAGGTCTAAACCATTGATATGTAGCAATAGTAAATCAAGTCTTGAAATGAAGCAGCTTCCAAAAGATATGACTATCACACCTTGGAGAGAATTGCAAGGAGTGAAAGATGAAAAACACGTCAAAGCAATATTATCTCGTGCGAGGTCAGGGGAATTATCATTGGAGCAAATTTTTGAGGAATTTCAAAAGTAAGTTTGTTGAATTATTTTTACTTATTTCTAGATCATAATTTTCTTTTAAATATAACATATTGTTCTTGGTAGTATTTTTTATACATATCATTATATTAACTTTTTTTACTTTAGCTATACAGTCACAAAATTTACATGAAAATACAAGAACAAATGGTTAAATTGTTGAATGAATATAGTTGGGATGATGTTGTACACAACTATCCAGATTCTAGTTCTACATCAACATTAAAAAAAATTATCTTGCATTTAAAATGGTATGTTAATTTATACATTCATTTTTATTCATCTGTATACTATTTTTATTTTATAACTTACACATATATTTGTTTATTTATTAAAGATGAGGGAGGATGCAAATGAAGCACCAGATAGTTTCAGAACATTTATTGAAATAAAATTAAGATCGAAAAGATGAAGAAGCAATGTCTTAAGAATGTTGAACTTAATCCAACTCTTACTCATTTCTTTTGGAATGGGCTTGACACTATTCAATATCAAGTAATACAAGACAACTATGAAAACATTGCTAAACTCATACCTAAAAGGAATTATGCCCTAGTTATTGTAGATATTCCCCATGGTTTCAATATTCCAAACATTGACTATGATAGTGACCCTTATATTTATCAAGCTCTTAGTAAAGTGGTTGCAGGATTTCTAGAAGTCACATCATCACCATTATGGAGATTTGTGACATTTCATTCAGACACACAATTGACAATGTTATTATCAAGCTTCAAGGGGATAACAAACTCAAGGATGCAGCTTACATGGTAAGACGTTGAAAATGTATATTTGATTAATGTTAAAAAATTCATTTATGTACAAGTTAATTGAACTTTTACTATTTCATGTTACAAGAAAAAGTCAAATCTTCTTCATTATGAAGATCAACCATTTATAAATGATTATGAGTTCATCCATATTGATAGTTGGGCAAAAGATGATAGCTATATGTCTATGATTTTTAATCGAGTAGATGGATAGAGTCATAGCCAAGTACTGGCTTATGATGATGTTGTGAGAAAACTAGCATATGAAGACAAAGAAGCAAAATGAGAGATAGTTAACATTTATCAAAAACCACAGTTATTGATTAACTATCTTATAAACACATGCTCAAATGAAGGAGATTGGGTTTTGGATTTATTCTCTAGCTCGGGTAAGTTTTATTATATGGAATTGAATTTCAATGTCCTATTTCTTAATTTATATGTCATTGTACTAATTTAATTCATTATTTCTTTTATGCTTGATAACTAGGTACAACACTAGCATGTTTCCTTCAAAAGGAAAGAATCGAATTCCCATTGAAAAAGATCCAATAGAGTGTAATTTTATTCAACAAAGAATTAATGCTCTTCAATTTCTTCCAGATGTAATGCAAGAAATTGGGTTGAAGAAGTTGGCATTATGGTTCTGGTATGATTATATGTTTCAGATGTTGTACTTGATGGCAACACCCATGGCATGGCTCTCATTTTGATAAAAGTAAAGAAGTACGCAGGAGAACAGTTCAGGAGGTGTGTACCCGCAGGCATGCCATACAGGGACCGCGTCCTAATACGCGGATTACCCATCCATGAGGTGCGTACCCCAGTGCACACATTCCAAGGCAGTTAAGCGCCCACATGTGGGGTTTCTCATGGTATTTAGCCAACA